>LUCW03002096.1:0-26081 GCA_001586965.3 Sphaeroforma sirkka | reverse complement strand
CCGCCTTCTACGATAAACAGTTGGAACAGTGAACATGTAGAAAAGAAGCGAAAAGAAATAATCAACAAACCAGGGGAGTCAGATCAAAGGCTCAGCGCTTATATCCGGGGTATTGTACCATTTATCACAAGTACCCTCTCTGGTTGTCCGTTTCTGTGATGCTGATGCACACAGAGTATGGATGAAAAGGACTTATACAAGTATCGTAGGGCAGAAAGTTGACGACTTAAAAAAAAAGGGGACCACCACTGAATGTCAAGAAAGGATTTCTGTATTGATCCCATGGAATCATAGCAACGCACATTGAACTTGGCGTTGTTACATTTATACAACTAACGCTACAGTTACTATTTTGATGGTATGCCAAATCCTGTTAGGGCTGACGAACAATTCAATTATATAGTACGATGAATGAAATGTTACCTCACAGATAATGTTACGTACAGCCTAAAAGTAGGCGGTATAAACCAACACGACAGTTTTAGCTGTGGGGGTTTGCTTTGTGCCTATGCTAGAGAGTATCAGAAAATCCACAACTCGTGCATGATTTGGAGGCATTGTCTTCGCACGAATATGTCACAAGGTCCAACATGACAACAGAATTAGAAAAATGGATTTTCGAAAACACTATTCTCGTATATTCCTGTAAAAAGAGCATCACAGACCACGTGCGGTTGGTGGTCCAGGCAGTGGGATAAGCTTGCTTGAAGATGAATCAGCATATACCAGCAACAATCAATAAAGACAACATGCCCCCACCCCACCCCCCTCAACACATCTATTCGTAAAATAATGGATACTTAGCCAGAGGCTCTTTAATTTAAGCTTAAAGCAAATTTTGAACGATAAAATCAACTGATATTTTCATAAAAAAATTGTAATTAATAACTAAATGTACATTTGTACATATTTGATCCATATTTCAGTACGTTTTCATCGAGGAAAAAGGGTGAGTGCGCTATTTAGTGACTTTTCCACATTTTCAATGTACATTTAACGCGACTTTTGTTCGACAATAAAGGTTCCTGTCGTATTATTTTCTTCCTCCTGATCCGATGATGTCCACCCTACCCCGTGACAAGTCTGGTCTGCCCCTCGATACCGGAACTCTAGGTTGTCAGGCGACGGGGATGTGTTCGCCCACCGTAGGCGTTGCAATCCGTCGATCATATTTCTCTCCAACAATAATTGCTGTTGTCCAGTAGATTGTCCTAAGTTGTTCTGGTGTGTGACTGTCCCTACCTCGGCTATGTAGTTCCTCTTGACGACGGTGACGAGGACGCTTACTACCTGCAGCTTTGAGACTTTTCGAGGAGTTGTCCACCTCTTGTTGTGCAGTCTGTGACGCCGAACGTGCTACTCTTTAATGGTTCCGGGTTATATCGTTCCTTGTCGTGTCCGGCTAAATCCACGTCACTATGAGTTGTTATCTGTCCATCACGTTGCTGTTGTGCTGTTAGGAAGCCGCAGAAGTATCGTTTAATTAGTCCGATATTCCGCCTCCAGATCGTTCGACATGACTCCGCAAGTATCTGCACAGTCCTGGGTACGACGTCTAAAATCTCGTTGAAGGATGTCCTCTCGCTCGCGTTCTTCTGGCGAAGACGTTGTTGTCGACGACTCTGTCTAAAGTTGGTCGTGGTGGCCCTGAGTTATGTTTGTCGAGAAATAAACGCGATGTGACGCTATGTTTATTTGTCTCTCCTCTGTCTTAAATAGTCAACTGCCTGGTCGTGCCATCGCCTTTGGATGAACTGAAGCTACGTTGACACCTTGCTCTATTTCGTAATGTTGACGCATCGACGATGTTCCTTCATAAGCAATCTTGCCTTTAAGCTAAACCCGAGCATCGTTGTTGTTGCTCTCTACTCTCCAAGCTAACCTCCCTGCTCTTGATCAACGTGTCACTACTCTCCCGGTAACTCCTTAATCTCGACGATCCTCTTCCATCTCATCTGTGCACATGTTCGTTACTCCCCAGAAGCTCATCTAGTTTCCCAATGACTGCCGCCTTAAACTTAACTGACTAGTTAGTTGGATCGCTGATATCATACGTCGTTCTTGCTTGGAACTTCTGGACATACACGAACACTTGTCGCCGCCAACTTGATCGGGTGATGCACACACATTGATATTTGCTTCATGTTCACGTACACATTGTCGCTTGCCCTTACATGTTCACCATTCCTGGTACTGAAATTTCTCACAATGTCGTGTTCTATGCTGGTGTATACTGTTACTGTGCATTTTGAATTCCTGTCTGTTTTAAAACTTGCTGTATATGAACACACCTCCGTGTTACCATCTTTGCATGTTATATTTGTTACAATGACTCTTACACATGTCATTCTTTCAATTCGAACATTTCCTATCCTAACACAATATTTCTTATTGCACCAGGTTACTTGAGTACTAGACATTGCACATCCAGCATTCAAATCACTACGTGACGTCTCCTTGCGTACCTGATTGGTGTGTATACCTTGTTGCAATGATGATCTTCCGACATTTACACCTACCTGTTTGTTTCCTTATATATGCGTCACTTCATCTTCTGTAATCTGCTATCATTCTTCCTTGTCCTCTCCAATCTTACTGGTGTGACAGTCGGCTCTAGCGAAGGTATTGGTGCCCATAACGGTGCGTGTTCTTCTTGATGTGGTGTGGTTCGGGCTGTCCATGTCGTTGTGAATGCATTATCTCTTTAGTTTTGTTCATCATCATATCACTTCTCCTGGTTCGATTTACTACCGTATTATCTTCGGTGTTGATACGTGGTAACCTTTGGCTGTCAACAAACCTGTCTCTACTCTCTATCCGCTCTGTTCTCTCATTCAAGCGGTACACCTGTCGACGAGCATGTGTCCGAAGTCTACAATTGTGTCGACTCATGTGTTTGGCTTACCTCTGGATTTCCGATGCTTATCTATTCGCCTCCGCCTCTGACGCACTACTGCTGTTTGGTAGAGTGCTGGCATGCTATCGCTAGTATCACTACAAATAAAGCCACTATCTGTGTCGTCTACTAACGGTTGTCGATTCTTAGGCCCTGTCTTAATTTGGATGTAGATTATATAAACCAGTAATATTACATATTTTAAACAACAGCGTATCATGATTTATATATTCCTTTGCCACGCCCAAAACAATATGAGTTTCTCCGACAAATGACTCACGAAACCAATGGCTACGCGTCCCCTGGACGGGGATGGCACCGGCGAATGCGTTTTTATACATCATGACTTAGTTTGTTCGCTCGTAGCTATGTATATAAATTGACAAAATTAAGATGCGCTCGCTTTGCTCGCTACTTGTATATCGATAATTTAAAATAATATTATTTAAATATTGATATTTTAAATTCGCTCGTTTCGCTCGCTACTTCTGTAATATATATATCTAATTTTTTTTAATTGTCATATTTAGCCTGTCAGTTTACTGCATTCAGTGTATTTATAATATAAATTTAAAATATCGCCAAAAAATATGAATTGCTCTCGTTAATATATATATATATATATATATATATATATATATATATATATATATATATATATATATATATATATATATATATATATATATATATATATATATTAATTGTCATATTTAGCTTGATATTATACATACTGCGGGAGGACCCCCCCCCTCCTCCACTTTTTTAAATTATGTTCTGTGCCTATTCAATTATCTACAAGCAAAAGGAAATCATAGCTTTTCGACACAACCCTTTATTTTAATTCTTGACAATTTGAAAAATATAATTAAGCACAATATCACCAGTGCCAGCCAAGAATATGACGAGTCGTCACATTTATATCAAATTGGCCCAGAGCTATGCCTAAACCCTAAAAAAAAAAAAAAAAAAGGGGTATGTACTGAACGTCGGTAAAATCGGTATGCTCCTGAGGACACTTACAAATGTGACGAGTCGTCACATCACCATTTATTTTTTTTTAGCTCGTGTGATCTTATTGGCTGAACTAGCCATAATTAGGATATTTTACAAACCAAGAGTATGTCCTAATAAATTTGGGGCTTATTTCTTAATCCCTATCCAAAACATGAGAACTGGAAAATTATATTGCACAAAATTGTAGACTGCTTCAGTTTACTCATTTTGATTTTTTTTCCATAAAATATTAGTATCGGTATGTGTTACGGTCCTTTCGACCATAAATACAAAATTAACATCGACAATGGCTATCGGCGCACGCCAATCGACAGACCAATGGACGACGTATGGTACAAGCGAGACATTTGTTGCGCTCGTTGTAGGCTTCCTGTGGTACGATTGAAGAGTCCTCCGCTTGCATAAAGTGCAGATAGAAGTGGCGCACCTTGTGCCATCCTCCATGTGGCGTTTCTGATTAATTTAGGTATCATGGAGGACCCAATAATACATGGTACGGAATGAAGCGTGGATGCTGTTTCGCCTTCGAACGAAATAAGCAATGCAAGGGCTGTACCTGTATCAAGCGACGTCTAGATTTCGAAGAATAATAATTATGTTCGAAATAAATAAAAAATCTAGATATAATTTTGCTAATTCTGTGTCTGCAAAGTCTGTCTTATTCTGAATCAGACAAATCATCGGATTCAGATGTTTCACTATCACTATCTTCATTTACAGGCTAGCCAGGACTGAGTGTTGCTTTGTATGCTGATATGTCGCCATCGTACTCTGGATCATGGAATAGATCAAAGCAAGTCTGGCTCTTCCCCTGCGTTACTTTGGTGCACAATCGAATTTGACACCTACTACATTTTTGAATAGTATGACTTCCACAACCATACACACTGCATATGTGATAGTTTTTACGGTTCATGACGCCATGCTTCCGTGTCGTCGCTGCGTCTAACACTCCAATCACGCCCACACTATGATCACCTGCGTCAATCCGTATTGCGTTTAGAAGCTCGTTCTTACATAACAATAGACTAAGTCGGTAAACCTTTAAACGGGACACACGTTCTGTAACTTTCGTGGCTGCAATATCCACAGGAGGACCTCTCACTACTCTTAGACCCTGGGACGCGCTACTTTCTTCTCGTTCAATAGCGACCATGACCTCTTCATGCCGGAGCTTTGACTTTACAGCTTTACCTATCAGACTAGCGCATACTTTTTCAACAAAAGTCGTGAGTGGCAAGGCTTTCGAGCACTTGTTGCAAAATGCTTCCAAGTCCACTCATCACTATCACTATATATCCACTGGATACGGGTGGCAATGAATGCATTAATGAAAAGCTGCTCAAATACATGTGTTACCAATCTTTGCTGAAATTTCATCGCATTGTTGGTAGCACATAGTACTTATGTATATTGTGTACTTTTGTCCACTCCCGGTTTTCATGATACTATAGACTTTTGCTACCCCGGACTTAATATCTCGTAGTGTATACAATGGTTCTGTAGTCTTCACAATCTCAGGAATCGCCTCTTATACGGGGAGATGAGATGTAACGATCATCTTGTTATGCTCCGAATAGAAAAAATGGACACTCTTTTGCCAGTATATGCCCACTCAAGAACTGTCTTGTATCTATACAATGCACTATAATACGCACTGCGTACTTCTTTGGCACATTAATCAGCCATCCGAGTGTACCAGTGATCATTAGTTGCCTCAATTTGAATCACTCGTTGCTCCTCTGTGAACACGTCAGAGGAGTAACTTTTATGTGTCAGCATCGTTTCGATGCGCACTATATCCTTTGTTCTACTTAAACCTATCTCATAAGGCCAAAATAATGTATTAGACACAATCTCAGACGTAGGACGTGGTCGCTGAACAAATACGCATGTATTCTTTAGTGCAGATGCATTCGGATAATTCACACGCATAAATCGTAAAAAATGTCACATGGAGTTTTGTGGGTTTGCTTCTTCCTAGGCATTTGACGAACAGCAAATGCATGTAGTTGTGATTCAGTAGAGACAGTACTCAATGGGGGTTTTAACACACTTGAGGCTGCCACAATAGTATCAGGTCTGTGAAACTCTGCCGGATATTTGTGAGACTGCTCCGAGCTCACACCTATAAGAGGAAATCCCTTCCACACTGTACTGTGTATTATAATCAGTCCAGCAAACCCTCTATTTGTAGACTGCGATGGATGTTTCTATGTTTTAAACTATGTTATATGAACTAAAATACAATTTGAGTCAGTTAGGATTCAGCAGTGGTAGCTTGTGTAAGAATGATCAGGACTGCCTCTTGGTAAGAGCCTTAATATTCTCGATCACACAGGACGTACCTCTAGCTGTTCTTTATTAAATAATTTTCACTAGAAGTACTAAGTGTTCATGACCACATGCCTAATTTGTAGATAGGGTTTAGGGTTTGTCAAGTTAATACATTGGCTAACATAAATAAATTTCTATCTGAAGAAAAGCTAAAAAAAGAAGACTAATTGGATTTTGGAGATTGGCGGGAGGACCAAAACCTGTAAGTAGTAGTTCAGAGATTATAAAATTTAGTCTATAATATCCTACATCTACTATCGTCTCAAATAGGTCCAAGTAAATGAGTCATACCAAATACTCAGGCTATTGGAGCCATCAAAATGAATTTAGAATACTTTGGAAATATTGGAAAAGGGATTTGTATTAAATTATTATAAATTCAAATAAAAACCAATATGTTACCTCATTTGATATTGATATTTTAGACTGACCGGAGACCGTATTTCTACATAGCCCCCAGAAGCTTTTAGGACTACGGACGTACGTGAAGGTACGATCTAGTTCGTAAAGCGAAAACCAAAGTAAAACGGTTTCGGTCATGGCTTATTGAGTAAGTATGTGCCTATATGTACGAGTTCAAGACTCATGCTGTACTCTATGTCGTTTAGTATTTGGTCCATTAACCATTTCCGATGTAGGTGTCTTACGTTTATTACTTGATAAGGTAATAGCCAAAGGTTGTTCTTCATTAGTAAGTAAGTTCGAAGAATTTTCTGCTCTGTTGGTAATCAAATCAGAAAGCTTAGTCACATAGGAAGTAGGTGGCAAATAGGGAATTTCAGATCCATCCGGGTTTGTAGTCACCTGAGGAAACCCTTTCCGTTTATGTCGTGTGTTCTTATGTATACGCGTATTCCATTTCTTATTAAAAATACGAAGGAAGTCGAGAGATTCACGAAACGCATCGGAGGTTAGCCAAGCTATTGTTCCATCCATAAAACGGGTTTTGTAGTAAGTGTAACCGTCTTCGGATGTTTTGTCAATTATATCTTTGACTTGTGGCTCCATAACTGGGACATCAGAATCAAATGAGCGAGCGAATGAAAATTCGGTGGTAGGGATACGGTGAGTGCCTTGATTAACTACGCTAGTATCATTTATTTATTCACTTCGTGAGTATCACTCTTCTCATCATGGTAGGAAATAACAAAAGGTCCGATTGTCTTCAAAGAGAGTTCGGTAACGTTGGTATTGCGATTTATAATGTTAACATAATCGCCAACTTTGAACTGAACAATGTTCTTAGTGTTATTCCATCGGTCATACGCTTTAAGTAGGACCCGTTTATTGTGCTCGAGTAAACAGGGGTAAACAACGTTCTGCATATGCTCGATCTTTTGTAGCCACGGAGTAACGTGTTTATCGGGCACAGTTTTGTCAAACGTTGCTTGTAATTCGCTATAGCGGCCAAAGAAATAGTGAAACGGGAGTGTTCCAGTTTGAGGATTCATGCATTTATTCATCTGAGTCTGGACCCATTTCAAATGATAAGGCCACATATCCTCAACGTCATCTAGTGCAGTACGCAATAGCTTCTTTAGTTCTATATGACGTGTCTCATTTGCACCCTGCTTTTGAGGTTTATAAGGAATACCACGCCTATGGGTCATGCCTGATACGAGTATAAGTGCCTCCATTACGTCGGTACAAAACTCACTACCGTTATCAGAACATAGTACTCGGGGGAAACCGAAGTCATTAAAGACGTGATAGCATAACTCTGCCACTGTTTGCGGGCGTTTGTTCGGTGTTGCACAAAGCATGTTATAGCCCGGAGCCACACATAAGAAATGGCAGATATATACATCGCCAGTATGCTTGGATCGCGGGAGTTTAACCAAATCTACTATGACTCGGCGCATCGGTTGGTTTTCTGTCACTTTTTTAGGGGTGCCCAACCGTAGCGCTTGATCTGGTTCTTTTCACAATCAGTACAGCGTCGGTATACATCACGTATGGTTTTTTTCAGCGCCGGGTGATCAAGCCCTGCACAAATAGCCATCTTATAAGTATGCTCATATGCTCGATGAGTTAAATTATGTATTATTTTGACTATACTCTCGAGCTCTTCTAAGTCAGTCAGATTCTGTGTAATGCTGGCTGGATGAACCATAGTCTTGTTAAATAGGGCAACTTCAGTATCAGGAGGGGTAGGCTCCTGAGATACGTAGTTAACAACATTAGATTGTTGAAGTATCTTCTTCAGTTTTTTCGCAACTCCTGGCTGTTCTTTAAGCAGCGCTTTAAGAAGTTGAGTGCTAGCTTCAGGTTTTTTTAGAGCTTTGAGTCTTTGATCCATGTCCTTAGCTAGTTCCATGTTTTTACGATCTAATGCCGTCTCAATCGGCATCACCTCGACTGCATTCTTGTTGGGTGCATGTGTTGTACGAGTCTTGAGCTTTCGTTCAAACTCCTTAGACTCCTCTAGTTTAACTAAGAACTCGGTTGAGGGTTTCCACTTAGTGGTACCTGCAGGACCGATTGTTTCCAAGGTGTCTTCTTAATAGAATAGGATCCCTGATACAAGAACGTGTCGATTCCATGGTCGACATAGATAGGCTCGTCTTGTATCATATTAATTAAATCACGTATCCATGGATCGGAGCTACGTAAGGGACAACACAGCGTAATGGTAGACTTAGTGATATTAACATAATATAACAACTGTGCGATAAGTTGCCAAGGTGGGTTAGCCCACGCATTATGCTTTGATAAGTCAAGTTGAAAGGCATCACCTTTAGGATGAGTCAACGACCTATAATCAGAAACCTGTTTGTTATGTTCTGCAGCGAACATATCAATAGTAAATGGACCCCATCTTGATTGAGCGAGGTTAAACCATTTCTTATTAAGCATCCAATCGGTTGCTAATAACTCTTTAGCTGTTTTCTGGTAGTCAGGGATAAGTCGAGCAAGCATGTCAGGAAGATGATTATGTATTCCTGGTATGTATGTAATGTTAAAAGCGAACTTAGCAATAATGTCATGCCAGCGGCTCACCAACTGCGAATCAGGGTTCATGTCTTTTAAATATGTTAAAGACTTTTGATCACAGGCGACAGTGAAGTAACTTCCATAAAGGTAGTCTTTAAACTGTCCTAGCGCAGTAACTATAGCAAGGAGCTCTTTTTTAACGGTAAGGTAATTCCGTTGGCTCTTATTATGTAAACTTCGATGGAAATTACTAGGTTTCAAACTATATTAATCTAAAATACATATTTTTCAGTTATATAGTAGTTACAGTAGTGTACTGCTTCTAGACTGTCTGACATCAATTTACTATCCAGCAATTACTATGGCTAAGGGTACTTCTAAAGGCAAGGGAGCCGCTAGCTCTAAGCCTGCTAAGCCTGCCGAGGTTCCTGAGGTCCCTGTGGAAACACCTAGCCTGTCAGGAGTTGAGCCTGCCGAGGATACTGTTGGGGAAGCAAATTCTGAGGTTGGTACAGAGGATTATTCTGAGGATGACTCGTCGGATCCTAAAGCCTTGGAAGAAGAGGTATCTACTACCGCGGAAAGGCTCGCCAGCGTCCGTGTATCACCTAGGAGTGAAGCTCAGGACCCCAGCTTGCCCCCTGACCACGTGCCGTCAAATATTGGGGATAAACGTCGAAAGGCTGGAAAATTCGTGGATACGAATGTCGGGGGCATTATAACTCCACATCTAAAGGACACTCCAGCACAAATCCGGCGTGAAAAGGAAGTATTGGACCTGTCCGAAAATTTCGGTTTCGCCATCGATGGAGAAGCCATTCCATTCAGCTCAAATCTTGGGGCCGAAGCTGAGGACGCCATAACTCGACAACGAGTGGCTGGATCCTCTCAATCTCAACGCCAATTGAACCGCACTGAAGCGCTCTTGAAGGAGCTAGCGGCAGCAGCAGTTGTGGACCCTCTATCGTGTCCCACTTGGCTGATATTCTTCCTATACCGAAGAAGAAAAAAAAATTTCGGGCCGGGTTTCGAACCCGAGACCTACTGGTTTTACCAGCCAGTATGTTTACCACTAAGCCAATTACCACTGGCGAGAGATAATATTTCAAAATTTAATCTCTATAGCTCTGATGCTACCATCGACCATCCTCTTGACAAACCTAACCCTGTCAGAGGATATGATCGTATGGAACTCGATGAGGCTTACCATCCTCGTAATATCGACCCTCATTTGCCAACTAACCCTGGTAATCACGATTTTGGCAATCGCTACACCAGTACCTCGTTAGAGAGTTCCCGCTCTAATCCTGAGGATGAGGAAGTGAGAACCAGACATACTCGTCTCAGGCTATTACGCTCTGGTATGCAAGTCCTTGAGGACCGTCTATTGAATGACTCTGACCTTGACGATAGGAAAGCGGATAACATTCGCTATCTAATCGATAACAAGAGAAAGGAAATAGACACCATCTTGGCACTAGCAGCCCGTAGCACTGAGCATGAGCCTCGTGAACACTTAGAACCAAGCTTTATAAAAGCAGCTAGGTAACGCGCAGGCTGAGGTCGATTTCTCTACTAATGAGAGTACAGTGGAGACACTGAAGGCCTTCGACCAACTTAAGGAGTCTGCCAGCCTTAGGGATAAGCAGATGATGAATGCCTTTATTCATTTCTGTGAGCCAGGTGAATGGCGAACTATCTTGAAGGCTTCATGAGCCCAACTGGAAAGCCCTACCCTGGCACCAGTTGCGTGATAATATACTTAACACCTTTTTTGAAGATGCACGTGACCGTGAACTTCTAGAGTCTCGCAAGTTCTTTGCGAACGATACCACTATTCGAGGTGCTCTAGCTCATATGACACATATGAATACACGGATGGGTGGTCGTACCTATACTGGCGAATATTTATTAATTTGTCAGATGATGGAGACTCTGGGAGCTAACCTCTTTAAGAAAGTCAATGATGACATCATCGCCTATGGTGATTTGCGATCTATGCCTTGGTCTGTCTTTGAGAAGATAGTACACAAGCATACCAATTCCTCTACTAGAGTACTTAGTACCACGAGCTACACCCAGCCCACTAAGCGAAACGCAGTAGAGACTAATACTGCGCGTAGTACTAAGAAACCTCGCACTACTACTGGAGGGGGGTACTGGCTCTACTTCTACCGAACCGAAAGGTGATAAGAAGGTGAGAGCGCCTTGCAAGAAGTGTGGTTACAACCTCACAAAACGTAATGGCAAGTGGAATGGTAGACACGACCCTGTTAAGTGTGCACCAGGCAAGCCAGATTTTGGACACTATATGAAAGAGTGTGCTACTTTGCAAGGGTACTAACGGTTGGCACAAAGAGGATTGCAAGGACTTACCAGACGTCCAAGTTAAGCACTGACAGTACCATATGTGCGCACTAGAGCAAGATTATGAGAAAATGTTCAATAAAAATCTATACCAAAGGAGATGAACGTATCTTTCAAACAGTTTTCGTAAATGGAGAAAAAACAGTTATGGCACTATTTGATCAGGGGCTGAAGTCTCTGCTATCTCATGCCGAGTAGCCTACGCTACAGATATGGCTGTCCATAACGAAACAACTGATTTAATCTTGGGAAATGGCAAAGTTACTACTTGCGAACAAACCATTGACTATGCACACATAATGCTGTCAGATAGAAGAGAAGTGAAGACTCACCTAATCGTTACTGACATGTCTCAGAAATACGATTTAATTATAGGTATGACTGATCTTCTCAGTTTAGGTATAACACTCACTGGTCTGCCTAATGGGCTAGACCCGAATAAAGATCAGTCAGATGATAATATGTTAAAGATACCTAAACCTCCGGAAGGTGAAGCAAAGGATATGATTCCGGCACTTCACCGATATAATTATGGACTTAATTATACAAAACAGGAAGATTGCAATAACTGACTGGTGTATGTTTAAGTTCTCTAATGGGTACGTTAGACTTGACTTAACAAGCACGTCGACTTCTCTAAGTTAAAGTGTCCTTCACATAACTACGTGAGTTGGAGACACAAAGACGTTGTCAAAACCCAAATCGAAGATTGGTTAAAACAGGGTCTAATTGAAATCAATTATGATGCAACCCCAGTTAACTTAGCTCTCTTAAGGTCGATCAATATAAATCTGATGGAACGTTTAGTAAAACAAGAGTAGTACTAGACCTGTCGCCAATCAACAAACTAATTCCGCAACATAGTTTTCCTTACCTAAGATTTCCGAAGGTCCTTTGTGCAGCCGTAGAGGTGACTGAAAGGCTTTAAGTAATGAGAAAGATGCGGTACCGAATCCGACTAGAGTTAACAAAACTCACAGGAAATAGTTTTCACTCTTCCAGTAATTGGTGTTGATAACCAACAGAAACTGTTTCTTGCCAGGATCAATTTCTACCCCTGCTGCAGATACTTTGTAGCCAAGTAAGTGTAGTCTTCGTTAATCTTAAGTTTAGCATGATTAAGTCGCTTTAAGACTTCTTTAACGAGTTTAGCATGTTCATGTGCTGTCTTTGTAAAGATAACTATATCATCTAAATAGACTGATACGTTATACGACAGGTCCGCAAATAGTTCCATCATAACTTGTTGGAAGAAAGAAGGTAACATGTGTAAGCCTTCAGGTGCACCTTTAAACTGGTACTTCTTACCTTGCCAAGTAAAGGAAAAGTATTTCCTATGAGGCTCATATATCTGTAGTTGATGGAATGCAGCTTTTAAGTCTATCTTGGAAAAGATAGTCGCACCCTCCATTTTGCGTAGTATCTCGCTTATCTTAGGTAAGGGAAAACTATGTTGCGGAATTAGTTTGTTGATTGGCGACAGGTCTAGTACTACTCTTGTTTTACTAAACGTTCCATCAGATTTATATTGATCGACCGCTAAGAGAGCTAAGTTAACTGGGGTTGCATCATAATTGATTTCAATTAGACCCTGTTTTAACCAATCTTCGATTTGGGTTTTGACAACGTCTTTGTGTCTCCAACTCACGTAGTTATGTGAAGGACACTTTAACTTAGAGAAGTCGACGTTTGTCAAGTCAAGTCTAACGTACCCATTAGAGAACTTAAACATACACCAGTCAGTTATTGCAATCTTCCTGTTTTGTATAATTAAGTCCATAATTATATCGGTGAAGTGCGGAATCATATCCTTTGCTTCACCTTCCGGAGGTTTAGGTATCTTTAACATATTATCATCTGACTGATCTTTTATTCGGGTCTAGCCCATTAGGCAGACCAGTGAGTGTTATACCTAAACTGAGAAGATCAGTCATACCTATAATTAAATCGTATTTCTGAGACATGTCAGTAACGATTAGGTGAGTCTTCACTTCTCTTCTATCTGACAGCATTATGTGTGCATAGTCAATGGCTTGTTCGCAAGTAGTAACTTTGCCATTTCCCAAGATTAAATCAGTTGTTTCGTTATGGACAGCCATATCTGTAGCGTAGGCTACTCGGCATGAGATAGCAGAGACTTCAGCCCCTGGATCAAATAGTGCCATAACTTTTTCTCCATTTACGAAAACTGTTTGAAAGATACGTTCATCTCCTTTGGTATAGATTTTATTGAACATTTTCTCATAATCTTGCTCTAGTGCGCACATATGGTACTGTCAGTGCTTAACTTGGACGTCTGGTAAGTCCTTGCAATCCTCTTTGTGCCAACCGTTAGTACCCTTGCAAGTAGCACACTCTTTCATATAGTGTCCAAAATCTGGCTTGCCTGGTGCACACTTAACAGGGTCGTGTCTACCATTCCACTTGCCATTACGTTTTGTGAGGTTGTAACCACACTTCTTGCAAGGCGCTCTCACCTTCTTATCACCTTTCGGTTCGGTAGAAGTAGAGCCAGTACCCCTCCAGTAGTAGTGCGAGGTTTCTTAGTACTACGCGCAGTATTAGTCTCTACTGCGTTTCGCTTAGTGGGCTGGGTGTAGCTCGTGGTACTAAGTACTCTAGTAGAGGAATTGGTATGCTTGTGTACTATCTTCTCAAAGACAGACCAAGGCATAGATCGCAAATCACCATAGGCGATGATGTCATCATTGACTTTCTTAAAGAGGTTAGCTCCCCAGAGTCTCCATCATCTGACAAATTAATAAGTATTCGCCAGTATAGGTACGACCACCCATCCGAGTATTCATATGTGTCATATGAGCTAGAGCACCTCGAATAGTGGGTATCGTTCGCAAAGAACTTGCGAGACTCTAGAAGTTCACGGTCACGTGCATCTTCAAAAAAAAGGTGTTAAGTATATTATCACGCAACTGGTGCCAGGGTAGGGCTTTCCAGTTGGGCTCATGAGCCTTCAAGATAGTTCGCCATTCACCTGGCTCGCAGAAATGAATAAAGGCATTCATCATCTGCTTATCCCTAAGGCTGGCAGACTCCTTAAGTTGGTCGAAGGCCTTCAGTGTCTCCACTGTACTCTCATTAGTAGAGAAATCGACCTCAGCCTGCGCGTTACCTAGCTGCTTTATAAAGCTTGGTTCTAAGTGTTCACGAGGCTCATGCTCAGTGCTACGGGCTGCTAGTGCCAAGATGGTGTCTATTTCCTTTCTCTTGTTATCGATTAGATAGCGAATGTTATCCGCTTTCCTATCGTCAAGGTCAGAGTCATTCAATAGACGGTCCTCAAGGACTTGCATACCAGAGCGTAATAGCCTGAGACGAGTATGTCTGGTTCTCACTTCCTCATCCTCAGGATTAGAGCGGGAACTCTCTAACGAGGTACTGGTGTAGCGATTGCCAAAATCGTGATTACCAGGGTTAGTTGGCAAATGAGGGTCGATATTACGAGGATGGTAAGCCTCATCGAGTTCCATACGATCATATCCTCTGACAGGGTTAGGTTTGTCAAGAGGATGGTCGATGGTAGCATCAGAGCTATAGAGATTAAATTTTGAAATATTATCTATCTCGCCAGTGGTAACTGGCTTAGTGGTAAACATACTGGCTGGTAAACCAGTAGGTCTCGGGTTCGAAACCCGGCCCGAATTTTTTTTCTTCTTCGGTATAGGAAGAATATCAGCCAAGTAGGACACGATAGAGGGTCCACAACTGCTGCTGCCGCTAGCTCCTTCAAGAGCGCTTCAGTGCGGTTCAATTGGCGTCGAGATTGAGAGGATCCAGCCACTCGTTGTCGAGTTATGGCGTCCTCAGCTTCGGCCCCAAGATTTGAGCTGAATGGAATGGCTTCTCCATCGATGGCGAAACCGAAATTTTCGGACAGGTCCAATACTTCCTTTTCACGCCGGATTTGTGCTGGAGTGTCCTTTAGATGTGGAGTTATAATGCCCCCGACATTCGTATCCACGAATTTTCCAGCCTTTCGACGTTTATCCCCAATATTTGACGGCACGTGGTCAGGGGGGGCAAACTGGGGTCCTGAGCTTCACTCCTAGGTGATACACGGACGCTGGCGAGCCTTTCCGCGGTAGTAGATACCTCTTCTTCCAAGGCTTTAGGATCCGACGAGTCATCCTCAGAATAATCCTCTGTACCAACCTCAGAATTTGCTTCCCCAACAGTATCCTCGGCAGGCTCAACTCCAGACAGGCTAGGTGTTTCCACAGGGACCTCAGGAACCTCGGCAGGCTTAGCAGGCTTAGAGCTAGCGGCTCCCTTGCCTTTAGAAGTACCCTTAGCCATAGTAATTGCTGGATAGTAAATCGATGTCAGACAGTCTAGAAGCAGTACACTACTGTAACTACTAAATAACTGAAAAATATGTAAACTTCGATGGAAATTACTAGGTTTCAAACTATATTAAACTAAAATACAATTTAGTCAGTTAGGATTTAGCAGTGGTAGCTTGTGTAAGAATGATCGGGACTGCCTCTTGTTAAGAGCCTAAATATCCCTCGATCACACAGGGCGTACCTCTAGCTGTTCTTTATTGAATAATTTTCACTAGAAGTACTAAATGTTCATGACCACTTGCCTAATTTGTAAATAGACATAATAACGTAAGTCACGTTAATACATTAGCTGATATAAATAAAGTTCCATCTGAAGAAAAGTTAAAAAAAAAAAAGACTTATTGGATTTTGGAGATTGGCGGGAGGACCAAAATCAATAAGTAGTAGTTCGGAGATTATAAAATTAAACTTCGATGGAAATTACTAGGTTTCAAACTATAATAAACTAAAATACAATTTAGTCAGTTAGGATTTAGCAGTGGTAGCTTGTGTAAGAATGATTGGGACTGCCTCTTGTTGTAGAAATACGGCCTCCGGTCAGTCTAAAATATCAAGATCAATTGAGATAATACATTGGTTTTATTTGTATTTTAAATAATTTAGTACAAGCTCTTTTTCCAATATTTCCAAAGTGTTCTAAATTCACTTTGATGGCTCCAATAGCCTGAGTATTTGGTATGACTCATCTACTTGGACCTATTTGAGACATTAGTAGATGTAGGATATTATAAACTAAATTTTATAATCTCCGAACTACTACTTATAGATTTTGGTCCTCCCGCCAATCTCCAAAATCCAATAAGTCTTTTTTTTTTTTTTAACTTTTCTTCAGATGGAACTTTATTTATATCAGCTAATGTATTAACGTGACTTACGTTATTATGTCTATTTACAAATTAGGCAAGTGGTCATGAACATTTAGTACTTCTAGTGAAAAATTATTCAATAAAGAACAGCTAGAGGTACGCCCTGTGTGATCGAGGGTATTTAGGCTCTTAACAAGAGGCAGTCCCGATCATTCTTACACAAGCTACCACTGCTAAATCCTAACTGACTAAATTGTATTTTAGTTTAATATAGTTTGAAACCCTAGTAATTTCCATCGAAGTTTACATATTTTCAGTTATTTAGTAGTTACAGTAGTGTACTGCTTCTAGACTGTCTGACATCGATTTACTATCCAGCAAATACTATGGCTAAGGGTACTTCTAAAGGCAAGGGAGCCGCTAGCTCTAGACCTGCTAAGCCTGCCGAGGCTCCTGAGGTCCCTGTGGAAACACCTAGCCTGTCTGGAGTTGAGCCTGCCGAGGATACTGTTGGGGAAGCAAATTCTGAGGTTGGTACAGAGGATTATTCTGAGGATGACTCGTCGGATCCTAAAGCCTTGGAAGAAGAGGTATCTACTACCGCGGAAAGGCTCGCCAGCGTCCGTGTATCACCTAGGAGTGAAGCTCAGGACCCCAGCTTGCCCCCTGACCACGTGCCGTCAAATATTGGGGATAAACGTCGAAAGGCTGGAAAATTCGTGGATACGAATGTCGGGGGCATTATAACTCCACATCTAAAGGACACTCCAGCACAAATCCGGTGTGAAAAGGAAGTATTGGACCTGTCCGAAAATTTCGGTTTCGCCATCGATGGAGAAGCCATTCCATTCAGCTCAAATCTTGGGGCCGAAGCTGAGGACGCCATAACTCGATAACGAGTGGTTGGATCCTCTCAATCTCGACGCCAATTGAACCGCACTGAAGCGCTCTTGAAGGAGCTAGCGGCAGCAGCAGTTGTGGACCCCTCTATCGTGTCCCACTTGGCTGATATTCTTTCTATACCAAAGAAGAAAATTTCCGGGCCGAGTTTCGAACCCGAGACCTACTGGTTTACCAGCCAGTATGTTTACCACTAAGCCAGTTACCACTGGCGAGAGAGAAAATATTTCAAAATTTAATCTCTATAGCTCTGATGCTACCATCGACCATCCTCTTGACAAACCTAACCCTGTCAGAGGATATGATCGTATGGAACTCGATGAGGCTTACCATCCTCGTAATATCGACCCTCATTTGCCAACTAACCCTGGTAATCACGATTTTGGCAATCGCTACACCAGTACCTCGTTAGAGAGTTCCCGCTCTAATCCTGAGGATGAGGAAGTGAGAACCAGACATACTCGTCTCAGGCTATTGCGCTCTGGTATGCAAGTCCTTGAGGACCGTCTATTGAATGACTCTGACCTTGACGATAGGAAAGCGGATAACATTCGCTATCTAATCGATAACAAGAGAAAGGAAATAGACACCATCTTGGCACTAGCAGCCCGTAGCACTGAGCATGAGCTTCGTGAACACTTAGAACCAAGCTTCATAAAGCAGCTAGGTAACGCACAGGCTGAGGTCGATTTCTCTACTAATGAGAGTACAGTGGAGACACTGAAGGCCTTCGACCAACTTAAGGAGTCTGCCAGCCTTAAGGATAAGCAGATGATGAATGCCTTTATTCATTTCTGTGAGCCAGGTGAATGGCGAACTATCTTGAAGGCTCGTGAGCCCAACTGGAAAGCCCTACCCTGGCACCAGTTGCGTGATAATATACTTAACACCTTTTTTTTGAAGATGCACGTGACCGTGAACTTCTAGAGTCTCGCAAGTTCTTTGCAAACGATACCACTATTCGAGGTGCTCTAGCTCATATGACACATATGAACACTCGGATGGGAGGTCGTACCTATAATGGCGAATATTTATTAATTTGTCAGATGATGGAGACTCTGGGAGCTAACCTCTTTAAGAAAGTCAATGATGACATCATCGCCTATGGTGATTTGCGATCTATGCCTTGGTCTGTCTTTGAGAAGATAGTACACAAGCATACCAATCCCTCTACTAGAGTACTTAGTACCACGAGCTACACTTCATTTCTGTGAGCCAGGTGAATGGCGAACTACTTGAAGGCTCATGAGCCCAACTGGAAAGCCCTACCCTGGCACCAGTTGCGTGATAATATACTTAACACCCTTTTTGAAGATGCACGTGACCGTGAACTTCTAGAGTCTCGCAAGTTCTTTGCAAACGATACCACTATTCGAGGTGCTCTAGCTCATATGACACATATGAACACTCGGATGGGAGGTCGTACCTATACTGGCGAATATTTATTAATTTGTCAGATGATGGAGACTCTGGGAGCTAACCTCTTTAAGAAAGTCAATGATGACATCATCGCCTATGGTGATTTGCGATCTATGCCTTGGTCTGTCTTTGAGAAGAAAGTACACAAGCATACCAATTCCTCTACTAGAGTACTTAGTACCACGAGCTACACCCAGCCCACTAAGCGAAACGCAGCAGAGACTAATACTGCGCGTAATACTAAGAAACCTCGCACTACTACTGGAGGGGGTCCTGGCTCTACTTCTACCGTACCGAAAGGTGATAAGAAGGTGAGAGCGCCTTGCAAGAAGTGTGGTTACAACCTCACAAAACGTAATGGCAAGTGGAATGGTAGACACGACCCTGTTAAGTGTGCACCAGGCAAGCCAGATTTTGGACACTATATGAAAGAGTGTACTACTTGCAAGGGTACTAACGGTTGGCATAAAGAGGATTGCAAGGACTTACCGGACGTCCAAGTTAAGCACTGACAGTACCATATGTGCGCACTAGAGCAAGATTATGAGAAAATGTTCAATAAAATCTATACCAAAGGAGATGAACGTATCTTTCAAAAAAAGTTTTCGTAAATGGAGAAAAGTTATGGCACTATTTGATCCAGGGGCTGAAGTCTCTGCTATCTCACGCCGAGTAGCCTACGCTACAGATATGGCTGTCCATAACGAAACAACTGATTTAATCTTGGAAAATGGCAAAGTTACTACTTGCGAACAAGCCATAGACTATGCACACATAATGCTGTCAGATAGAAGAGAAGTGAAGACTCACCTAATCGTTACTGACATGTCTCAGATATACGATTTAATTATAGGTATGACTGATCTTCTCAGTTTAGGTATAACACTCACTGGTCTGCCTAATGGGCTAGACCCGAATAAAGATCAGTCAGATGATAATATGTTAAAGATACCTAAACCTCCGGAAGGTGAAGCAAAGGATATGATTCCGCACTTCACCGATATAATTATGGACTTAATTATACAAAACAGGAAGATTGCAATAACTGACTGGTGTATGTTTAAGTTCTCTAATGGGTACGTTAGACTTGACTTAACAAACGTCGACTTCTCTAAGTTAAAGTGTCCTTCACATAACTACGTGAGTTGGAGACACAAAGACGTTGTCAAAACCCAAATCGAAGATTGGTTAAAACAGGGTATAATTGAAATCAATTATGATGCAACCCCAGTTAACTTAGCTCTCTTAGCGGTCGATCGATATAAATCTGATGGAACGTTTAGTAAAACAAGAGTAGTACTAGACCTGTCGCCAATCAACAAACTAATTCCGCAACATAGTTTTCCCTTACCTAAGATAAGCGAGATACTACGCAAAATGGAGGGTGCGACTATCTTTTCCAAGATAGACTTAAAAGCTACATTCCATCAACTACAGATATATGAGCCTCATAGGAAATGCTTTTCCTTTACTTGGCAAGGTAAGAAGTACCAGTTTAAAGGTGCACCTGAAGGCTTACACATGTTACCTTCTTTCTTCCAACAAGTTATGATGGAACTATTAGCGGACCTGTCGTATAACGTATCAGTCTATTTAGATGATATAGTTATCTTTACAAAGACAGCACATGAACATGCTAAACTCGTTAAAGAAGTCTTAAAGCGACTTAATCATGCTAAACTTAAGATTAACGAAGACAAGTGTTCTTTGCTAAAATACTATACACTTACTTGGCTACAAAGTATCTGCAGCAGGGGTAGAAATTGATCCTGGCAAGAAACAGTTTCTGTTGGATGTATCAACACCAATTACTGGAAGAGATGTGAACTCTGTGTGTGGGTTTGTTAACTTCTTCTCGGATTCGGTACCGCATCTTTCTCATTACTTAAAGCCTTTCAGTCACCTACGGCTGTACAAAGGACCTTTGGGAAAGCTTTGGACTAAAGGATGTGATGATGCATTTAAACTAGTCAAAAGTAAAGTAATGGACGCACCCATCATGCAGTACCCTGTGGATGGTGTCCCATTCCAAGTAGCAACCGACGCTTCAGATCGAGCGGTAGGTGGAGTGCTTTACCAAACGATAAATGGTAAACCGCGCTACATACAATTCTTTAGCAAGAGTTATAATAAGAGTCAACGGAATTACCCTACCGTTAAACAAGAGCTCCTTGCTATAGTTACTGCGCTAAGACAGTTTAAAGACTACCTTTATGGAAGTTACTTTACTGTCGCCTGTGATCAAAAGTCTTTAACATACTTAAAAAGATATGAACCCTGATTCACAGTTGGTGAGCCGCTGGCATGACATTATTGCCAAGTTCGCTTTCAATATAACACACATACCAGGAATACATAACCATCTTCCTGACATGCTCTCTCGACTTGTGCCCGACTACCAGAAAACAGTCAAGGAGTTATTAGCAACCGATTGGATGCTAAATAGGAAATGGTTTAACCTCGCTCAATCACGATGGGGTCCATTTACTGTTGATATGTTCGCCGCAGAACATAACAAACAGGTTTCTGAATACAGGTCGTTGACTCATCCTAAAGGTGATGCATTTCAGCTTGACTTATCAAAGCATAATGCGTGGGCTAACCCACCTTGTCAACTTATCGCACTATTACTAGTTCATCCAGCCAGCGTTACGCAGAATCTGACTGACTTAGAGGAGCTCGAAAAAAGAGTTAAAATTATACATAATTTAACGCATCGAGCATATGAGCATACTTATAAAATGGCTATTCGTGCAGGGCTTGATCACCCGGCGCTGAAAGAAACCATACGTGAAGTATACCGACACTGTACTGATTGTGAAAAGAACCAGATCAAGCGATACGGTTGGGCACCCCTAAAAAGACCAACCGATGCGCCGAGTCATAGTCGATTTGGTTAAACTCCCGCGATCCAAGCATACTGGCGATGTATATATCTGTCATTTCTTATGTGTGGCTTCGGGCCATAACTTGCTTTATGCAATACCGAACAAACGCCCGCAAACAGTGGCAAATTTATTCTATCACGTCTTTAATGGCTTCGGTTTCCCCCGAGTACTATGTTCTGATAACGGTAGTGAGTTTTGTACCGACGTAATGGAGGCACTTATACTCGTATCAGGCATGACCCATAGGCGTGGTGTTCCTTACAAACCTCAAACGCAGGGTGCAAATGAGACACATCATAGAGAACTTAAGAAACTCTTGCGTACCGCACTAGACGACGTTGAGAATATGTGGCCTTATCATTTGAAATGGGTTCAGACTCAAATGAATAACTGCATGAATCCTCAAACTGGAACACTCCCGTTTCACTATTTCTTTGGCCGCTATAGTGAATTACAAGCAACGTTTGATAAAACTGCGCCCGAGAAACACGCTACCCCGTGGCTACAAAAGATCGAGCATATGCAGAACGTTGTTTACCCCTGTTTACTCGAGCACAAAAATCGCGTCCCTACTTAAAGCGTATGACCGATGGAATAACACTAAGAACATTGTTCAGTTCAAAGTCGGCGATTACGTTAATATTATAAAGCGAAACGCCAACGTTACCGAACTCTCTTCTAAGACGATAGGACCTTTTGTTATTTCCTACCATGATGAGAAGAGTGATACTTACGAAGTGAATAACATTGATGGTACTAGCGCAACCAATCTAGGCACTCACCGTATCCCTACCTCCGAATTCTCATTCGCTCGCTCATTTGATTCTGATGTACCAGTTATGGAGTCACAAGTCAAAGATATAATTGACAAAACATCCGAAGACGGTTACACTTACTACAAGACCCGTTTCATGGATGGGACAGTAGCTTGGCTAACCTCCGATGCATTTCGTGAATCTCGCGACTTTCTTCGTATCTTTAATAAGAAATGGAATAAGCGTTTACATAAGAACACACGAGATAAACGAAAAGGGTTTCCTCAGGTGACTACAAACCCTGACGGATCTGAAATTCCCTATTTGCCACCTACTTCCTACGTGACTAAACTTTCTGATCTGCTTACCAACAGTGCAGAAAATTGTTCAAACTTACTTACTAATGAAGAACAGCCTTTGGCTATTACCTTACCAAATAATAAACGTAAGGCGCCTACATCGGAAATGGTTACTGGATCAAATACTAAACGACATAGAGTACAACACGAGTCTTGAACTCGTACATATAGGCACATACTTACTCGATAAGTCATGATCGAAAACGTTTTTTACTTTGGCTTTCGCTTTACCAACTAGATCGTATCTTAACGTACGTTCGTAGTTCTAAAAGCTACTGGGGGGCTATGTAGAAATATGGCCTCCGGTCAGTCTAAAATATCAAGATCAATTGAGATAATACATTGGTTTTATTTGTATTTTAAATAATTTAGTACAAGCTCTTTTTTTTCCAATATTTCCAAAGTGTTCTAAATTCACTTTGATGGCTCCAATAGCCTGAGTATTTGGTATGATGATCATCTACTTGGACCTATTTGAGACATTAGTAGATGTAGGATATTATAAACTAAATTTTATAATCTCCGAACTACTACTTATAGATTTTGGTCCTCCCGCCAATCTCAAAATCAATAAGTCTTTTTTTTTTTTTTTAACTTTTCTTCAGATGGAACTTTATTTATATCAGCTAATGTATTAACGTGACTTACGTTATTATGTCTATTTACAAATTAGGCAAGTGGTCATGAACATTTAGTACTTCTAGTGAAAATTATTCAATAAAGAACAGCTAGAGGTACGCCCTGTGTGATCGAGGATATTTAGGCTCTTAACAAGAGGCGGTCCCGATCATTCTTACACAAGCTACCACTGCTAAATCCTAACTGACTAAATTGTATTTTTTAGTTTAATATAGTTTGAAACCTAGTAATTTCCATCGAAGTTTACAAATATAAAAAAAAAGTTCCATCTGGTGAAAAGTTAAAAAAAAAAAAAAAAGACTTATTGGATTTTGAAGATTGGAGGGAAGACCAATACCTGTAAGTAGTAGTTCAGAGATTACAAAATTTAGTTTATAATATCCTACATCTACTATCGTCTCAAATAGGTCCAAGTAAATGAGTCATACCAGATATTCAGGCCATTGGAGCCATCAAAGTGAATTTAGAACACTTTGGAATTATTGGAAAAAATAAACTATTTTAAGTACAAATAAAAACTAATATGTTATCTCATTTGATCTTGATATTTTAGACTGACCGGAGGCCGTATTTCAACAACAATGCTCAGTTACGACATTACTGGCCATACGATAAAGACGGAGGCGATTTTAAATTTGACTGGAGCAAGTATATAGCTGCTTTCTGATCAGGAAAGTGCTGTGTGCTGGGCTGGCTCCTGCCTACCACCATCGATGTTGGTGTGATTCTTCGCTGTCTTAGACCACTGTTTACATTTATTGTGCATGTGGGTTTCCAGTTCAGTGTTATTTCACTTAAATATGTCAAGGGATTAAGGCATCGCTGTTTCCTCACCTTATATATTACGGGCACTGGGTTGATCGCTCCTGATGACAGTCGTACACTTGAGTCGTGGTGGTGGCTGGGTGTCATTTTGGGGCGTGCGATGCGTTTGGCGTTTTAGTAATGGTGCATGCTAGTCTATCCTAAGCAAACGGGTATATGTGGCTGTGCATTTAAAATGTTTGTTTTTTTGCTAGGTTTGTATTTAGTTCGGTTGTTCTCTTTAATTTTCAAAATTGCTACACTGCCAGCTTAGTCCCAATTTGTGGCCCATTCTTGGTGAATTGGGGCGTGTAATAAAAAAAAATAGAGGTAATACCGAACTGGTAGGGCTTGTTGGGGTCACCCAAGCAAACCCCTAGGTTTCACCTCACAAGCGGGCTCAGATAAATGCTAAGAATATCCGAGCCTGATGGGCTCGGGTATGATTTGACTACACAGCACAGTACCTGTGGGCGGTGGTTCCTCCTTTTCGGTTGCTCACACAGGAGTAGCCAGTAGCCACCAAACTTACTGACAATTACAAAGGAGTAGTCTTAGAGTAGAATCAGCGCCACAATACTGTACATGTTTATTACATACATTTTACATATAATTGTTTTGTTTTTATATATAAAAAATAATAAATAAAATAAAATATAGAAAAACAAAAAAAAAACAAAAAACTTCAGAAGTGCATTCAGAGCTTGGACTCACAACTGTGAGTCAGGCAGTTAAAATCCTTGGTTGCGACTTGGGCCCTCCCAACGGCCAACATCGCCCTCTGCATCTAAAATAAATAGACATCTACACAACTGTGGAAGAAAAATGAAGAAAGCTAAAATACAGAATAAAATGTTCCAATTTGTTTAGCCCTTGGACCTGATTTCTTTTGTTGCGAGATTGGTATTTTTTTAAATTAAATCTAGCTGGGACCTGAATTTCTCGTGCAAAAGGGTTTATACAATTGTTCCAAAAGTATTTTCCCTGGTCCTGAATTTCTCTTGGAAAAAAAGGATGTGGATTGTTTTATTCAGTATTAAAATATTCGGGGTGTGCGTCTGCGCGAGTATATGACTGATTGTGTGAATACTGTCCATAGTTTGGATTGTTGGGGCCGATTTTGGTATAGGCGTGAACGACTAAACGGTGAGGGGCTGACAACAGGACAGGAAAAAAAAGCGGTAACTATGTACATATACCGTTTCTAATTTTTTTTTTTATCATATCACCTGTGCCATCTAAAAATACTAGAAACTAGAAAGTATCTAGTAAAAAAAGTGTTAACTCCATACCAGTTAGATCCACATATTACATACATAAGGTTTGATTGTAACAAACAGTCGATATAATCGTTAGAGCCATACAGGCCCAGTGAATAAGAAGAGACTGACGTTGGTAATACGGCACTACACAATGCCAAATACACCAAAAAAATTCAGTGGTTGTTGGTCGCCGCGCTGCTAGCAACTGCAACACTCGTGAGTGCTCAGAACGATGAGTTCGACGTCTACGACGAGGAGGGTGTACAGGTAAATATTATTGTAATTTGAAGTAGAAAAGAAATGAGTTCTATTTCGTGTATATAACATAGCATAC
>LUCW03002094.1:0-14739 GCA_001586965.3 Sphaeroforma sirkka | reverse complement strand
ACATAGTTTTCCTTACTACAGATATATGATCCTCATAGGAAATACTTTTCCTTTACTTGGCAAGGTAAGAAGTACCAGTTTAAAGGTGCACCTGAAGGCTTACACATGTTACCTTCTTTCTTCCAACAAGTTATGATGGAACTATTTGCGGACCTGTCGTATAACGTATCAGTCTATTTAGATGATATAGTTATCTTTACAAAGACAGCACATGAACATGCTAAACTCGTTAAAGAAGTCTTAAAGCGACTTAATCATGCTAAACTAAAGATTAACGAAGACAAGTGTTCTTTTGCTAAAAGATACTATACACTTACTTGGCTACAAAGTATCTGCAGCAGGGGTAGAAATTGATCCTGGCAAGAAACAGTTTCTGTTGGATTTATCAACACCAATTACTGGAAGAGATGTGAACTCTGTGTGTGGGTTTGTTAACTTCTTCTCGGATTCGGTACCGCATCTTTCTCATTACTTAAAGCCTTTCAGTCACCTACGGCTGCACAAAGGACCTTTGGGAAAGCTTTGGACTAAAGAATGTGATGATGCATTTAAACTAGTCAAAAGTAAAGTAATGGACGCACCCATCATGCAGTACCCTGTGGATGGTGTCCCATTCAAGTAGCAACCGACGCTTCAGATCGAGCGGTGGGTGGAGTGCTTTACCAAACGATAAATGGTAAACCGCGCTACATACAATTCTTTAGCAAGAGTTATAATAAGAGTCAACGGAATTACCTACCGTTAAACAAGAGCTCCTTGCTATAGTTACTGCGCTAAGACAGTTTAAAGACTACCTTTATGGAAGTTACTTTACTGTCGCCTGTGATCAAAGTCTTTAACATACTTAAAAGATATGAACCCTGATTCACAGTTGGTGAGCCGCTGGCATGACATTATTGCCAAGTTCGCTTTTAATATAACACACATTCCAGGAATACATAACCATCTTCCTGACATGCTCTCTCGACTTGTGCCCGACTACCAGAAAGCAGTCAAAGAGTTATTAGCAACCGATTGGATGCTAAATAAGAAATGGTTTAACCTCGCTCAATCACGATGGGGTCCATTTACTGTTGATATGTTCGCCGCAGAACATAACAAACAGGTTTCTGAATATAGGTCGTTGACTCATCCTAAAGGTGATGCATTTCAGCTTGACTTATCAAAGCATAATGCGTGGGCTAACCCACCTTGTCAACTTATCGCACAGTTGTTAAATTATGTTAATATTACTAAATCTACCATTACGCTGTGTTGTCCCTTACGTAACTCCGACCCATGGATACGTGATTTAATTAATATGATTCAAGACGAACCTATTTATGTCGACCGTGAAACCGACACGTTCTTGTATCAGGGATCCTATTCTATTAAGAAGACGCCTTGGAAACACACCATTGTTTGTCGCATCGGTCCTGCAGGTACCACTAAGTGGAAACCCTCAACCGAATTCTTAGCTAAACTATAGGAGTCTAAAGAGTTTGAACAAAAGCTCAAGACACGTACAACACATGCACCCAACAAGATTGCAGTCGAGGTAATGCCGATTGAAACGGCATTAGATCGTAAAAACATGGAACTAGCTAAGGCCATGGATCAAAGACTCAAAACTCTAAGAGAACCTGAAGCTCGCACTCAACTACTTAAAGCGCTGCTTAAAGAACAGCCGGGAGTTGCGAAACAACTGAAGAAGATACTTCAACAATCCAATGTTGTCAATTATGTATCTCAGGACTCTACCCCTCCTGATACTGAGGTTGCCCTTTCCAACAGGACTATGGTTCATCCAGCCAGCGTTACGCAGAATCTGACTGACTTAGAGGAGCTCGAAAGTAGAGTTAAAATTATACATAATTTAACGCATCGAGCATATGAGCATACTTATAAAATGGCTATTCGTGCAGGGCTTGATCACCCGGCGCTGAAAGAAACCATACGTGAAGTATACCGACGCTGTACTGATTGTGAAAAGAACCAGATCAAGCGATACGGTTGGGCACCCCTAAAAGTGTGACAGAAGACCAACCGATGCGCCGAGTCATAGTCGATTTGGTTAAACTCCCGCGATCCAAGCATACTGGCGATGTATATATCTGTCATTTCTTATGTGTGGCTTCGGGCTATAACTTGCTTTATGCAATACCGAACAAACGTCCACAAACAGTGGCAGAATTATGTTATCACGTCTTTAATGACTTCGGTTTCCCCGAGTACTATGTTCTGATAACGGTAGTGAGTTTTGTACCGACGTAATGGAGGCACTTATACTCGTATCAGGCATGACCCATAGGCGTGGTGTTCCTTACAAACCTCAAACGCAGGGTGCAAATGAGACACGTCATAGAGAACTTAAGAAACTCTTGCGTACCGCACTAGACGACGTTGAGGATATGTGGCCTTATCATTTGAAATGGGTTCAGACTCAAATGAATAACTGCATGAATCCTCAAACTGGAACACTCCGTTTCACTATTTCTTTGGCCGCTATAGTGAATTACAAGCAACGTTTGATAAAACTGCGCCCGAGAAACACGCTACCCCGTGGCTACAAAAGATCGAGCATATGCAGAACGTTGTTTACCCCTGTTTACTCGAGCACAAGAATCGCGTCCTACTTAAAGCGTATGACCGATGGAATAACACTAAGAACATTGTTCAGTTCAAAGTCGGCGATTACGTTAACATTATAAATCGAAACGCCAACGTTACCGAACTCTCTTCTAAGACGATAGGACCTTTTCTTATTTCCTACCATGATGAGAAGAGTGATACTTACGAAGTGAATAACATTGATGGTACTAGCGCAACCAATCTAGGCACTCACCGTATCCCTACCTCCGAACTCTCATTCGCTCGCTCATTTGATTCTGATATACCAGTTATGGAGTCACAAGTCAAAGATATAATTGATAAAACATCCGAAGACGGTTACACTTACTACAAGACCCGTTTCATGGATGGGACAGTAGCTTGGCTAACCTCCGATGCATTTCGTGAATCTCGCGACTTTCTTCGTATCTTTAATAAGAAATGGAATAAGCGTTTACATAAGAACACACGAGATAAACGAAAAGGGTTTCCTCAGGTGACTACAAACCCTGACGGATCTGAAATTCCCTATTTGCCACCTACTTCCTACGTGACTAAACTTTCTGATCTGCTTACCAACAGTGCAGAAAATTGTTCAAACTTACTTACTAATGAAGAACAGCCTTTGGCTAATATCTTACCAAATAATAAACGTAAGGCGCCTACATCGGAAATGGTTACTGGACCAAATACTAAACGACATAGAGTACAACATGAGTCTTGAACTCGTACATATAGGCACATACTTACTCGATAAGTCATGACCGAAACCGTTTTTACTTTGGTTTTCGTTTACCAACTAGATCGTATCTTAACGTACGTTCGTAGTTCTAAAAGCTACTGGGGGCTATGTAGAAATACGGCCTCCGGTCAGTCTAAAATATCAAGATCAATTGAGATAATACATTGGTTTTCATTTGTATTTTAAATAATTTAGTACAAGCTCTTTTTCCAATATTTCCAAAGTGTTCTAAATTCACTTTGATGGCTCCAATAGCCTGAGTATTTGGTATGACTCATCTACTTGGACCTATTTGAGACATTAGTAGATGTAGGATATTATAAACTAAATTTTATAATCTCCGAACTACTACTTATAGATTTTGGTCCTCCCGCCAATCTCCAAAATCCAATAAGGCTTTTTTTCTTTTTTTTTAACTTTTCTTCAGATGGAACTTTATTCATATCAGCTAATGTATTAACGTGACTTACGTTATTATGTCTATTTACAAATTAGGCAAGTGGTCATGAACACTTAGTACTTCTAGTGAAAATTATTCAATAAAGAACAGCTAGAGGTACGCCCTGTGTGATCGAGGATAACAAGAGGCAGTCCCGATCATTCTTACACAAGCTACCACTGCTAAATCCTAACTGACTAAATTGTATTTTAGTTTAATATAGTTTGAAACCTAGTAATTTCCATCGAAGTTTACATACATAGCCAAAAAACACAAACCTAAAAATATAGAATGACCCTACCACGGCGGCATACATAGCCAAAAAACACAAACCTAAAAATATAGAATGACCCTACCAGGCGGCATACTAGCCAAAAAACAGAAACCTAAAAATATAGAATGGCCCTACAACGGCGGCATACAAAGCCAAAAAAAAAAGAAACCTAAAAATATAGAATGACCCTACCACGGCGGCATACATGCCCAAAAAACAGAAACCTAAAAATATAGAATGACCCTACAACATCGGCATACATGGCCAAAAAACAGAAACCTAAAAATATAGAATGACCCTACCACGGCGGCATACATGGCCAAAAAACCAGAAACCTAAAAATATAGAATGAGCCTACCACGGTGGCATACAAAGCCAAAAAAACAGAAACCTAAAAATATAGAATGACCCTACCACGGCGGCATACATAGCCAAAAAACAAAAACCTAAAAATATAGAATGACCCTACCACGGCGGCATACATAGCCAAAAACCACAAACCTAAAAATATAGAATGACCCTACCAGGCGGCATACTAGCCAAAAAACAGAAACCTAAAAATATATGGAATGATCCTACAACGGCGGCATACATGGCCAAATAACAGAAACCTAAAAATATAGAATGCGCCTACCACGGTGGCATACATGGCCAAAAAACAGAAACCTAAAAATATAGAATGACCCTACAACGGCGGCATACATGGCCAAAAAACAGAAACCTAAAAATATAGAATGACCCTACCACGGCGACATACATAGCCAAAAAACAGAAACCTAAAAATATAGAATGACCCTACAACATCGGCATACATAGCCAAAAAAAAAGAAACCTAAAAAATATAGAATGGTCCCTACAACGGCGGCATACATGGCCAAAAAAACAGAAACCTAAAAATATAGAATGACCCTACCACGGCGGCATACATGGCCAAAAACAGAAAACCTAAAAAATATAGAATGACCCTACCACGGCGGCATACATAGCCAAAAAAAAAAGAAACCTAAAAAATATAGAATGACCCTACAACATCGGCATACTAAAACCAAAAAAAACAGAAACCTAAAAAATATAGAATGACCCTACAACATCGGCATACATGGCCAAAAAAAAGAGAAACCTAAAAATATATGGATGACCCTACCACGGCGGCATACATGGCCAAAAAACAGAAAACCTAAAAAAATATAGAATGAGACCTACCACGGTGGCATACAAAGCCTAAAAAAACAGAAACCTAAAATATAGAATGACCCTACCACGGCGGCATACATGGCCAAAAAAAAAAAAACCCTAAAATATAGAATGACCCTACCACGGCGGCATACATAGCCAAAAAAAAACAAAACCTAAAAAATATAGAATGACCCTACCAGGGCGGCATACTAGCCAAAAAACAGAAACCTAAAAATATAGAATGGCCCTACAACGGCGGCATACAAAGCCAAAAAAAAGAAACCTAAAAATATAGAATGACCCTACCACGGCGGCATACATGCCCAAAAAACAGAAACCTAAAAATATAGAATGACCCTACAACATCGGCATACATGGCCAAAAAAACCCTAAAAATATAGAATGACCCTACCACGGCGGCATACATGGCCAAAAAAACAGAAACCTAAAAAATATAGAATGACCTACCACGGTGGCATACAAAGCCTAAAAAAACAGAAAACCTAAAAATATAGAATGACCCTACCACGGCGGCATACATAGCAAAAAAAAAAACCTAAAAAAAATATAGAATGACCCTACCTACAAAAAAAAAGAATGACCCCCTACCACGGCGGCATACATGGCCAAAAAACAGAAACCTAAAAATATAGAATGATCTCTACAACGGCGGCATACATGGCCAAAAAACAGAAAACCTAAAATATAGAATGACCTACCACGGTGGCATACATGGCCAAAAAAACAGAAACCTAAAAATATAGAATGACCCTACAACGGCGGCATACATGGCCAAAAAAACAGAAACCTAAAATATAGAATGACCCTACCACGGCGGCATACATAGCCAAAAAAAACAGAAACCTAAAAATATATAGAATGAGCCTACCACGGCGGCATACATGGCCAAAAAAACAGAAACCTAAAAATATAGAATGACCCTACCACGGCGGGCATACATAGCCAAAAAAAAAAAACCTAAAATATATGGAATGACCCTACCACGGCGGCATACAAAAAAAAGAAACCTAAAAATATAGAATGACCCTACCACGAACGGCGGCAAAAATATACATGGCGGCATAAAAAAAAAGAAAACCTAAAAAATATAGAATGACCCTACCACGGCGGCATACATGCCCAAAAAACAGAAACCTAAAAATATAGAATGACCCTACAACATCGGCATACATGGCCAAAAAAAGAAACCTAAAAATATGAATGACCCTACCACGGCGGCATACATGGCCAAAAAACAGAAACCTAAAAATATAGAATGACCCTACACGGTTGCATACAAAGCCAAAAAACAGAAACCCTAAAATATAGAATGATGACCTACCACGGCGGCATACATGGCCAAAAAACAGAAAACCTAAAAATATAGAATGAACCACGGTGGCATACAAAGCCAAAAAAACAGAAACCCTAAAAAATGAGAATGACCCTACCACGGCGGCATACATGCCCAAAAAAAGAGAAACCTAAAAATATAGAATGACCCTACAACGGCGGCATACATGGCCAAAAAAAACAGAAACCTAAAATATATAGAATGACCCTACCACGGCGGCATACATGGCCCAAAAAACAGAAACCTAAAAAATATAGAATGACCCTACGACGGTTGGCATACAAAGCCAAAAAACAGAAACCTAAAAAATATAGATGACCCTACCACGGCGGCATACATGGCCAAAAAAAAAGAAACCCTAAAAAATAGAATGACCCTACCACGGCGGCATACATGGCCAAAAAAAGAAAACCTAAAAATATGGAATGACCCTACCACGGCGGCATACATGCCCAAAAAAACAGAAACCTAAAAATATAGAATGACCCTACAACGGCGGCATACATGGCCAAAAACAGAGAAACCTAAAAATATATAGAATGACCCTACCACGGCGGCATACATGGCCAAAAAACAGAAACCTAAAAATATATGGAATGACCCTACAACGTCGGCATACTAGCCAAAAAAAACAGAAACCTAAAAATATAGAATGACCCTACAACGGCGGCATACAAAGGCAAAAAAAAGAAACCTAAAAATATAGAATGACCCTACCACGGCGGCATACATGCCAAAAAAAAGAAACCTAAAAAATATAGAATGACCCTACAACGGCGGCATACATAGCCAAAAAAACAGAAACCTAAAAATATAGAATGACCCTACAACGGCGGCATACAAAGCCAAAAAAAAAAAAACCTAAAAATATAGAATGACCCTACAACGGCGGCATACATGGCCAAAAAAACAGAAACCTAAAAAATATAGAATGACCCTACCACGGCGGCATACATAGCCAAAAAAAACAAAAACCTAAAAATATAGAATGACCCTACAACGGCGGCATACATGGCCAAAAACAGAAACCTAAAAATATAGAATGACCCTACAACGGCGGCATACAAAGCCAAAAAAAAAAGAAACCTAAAAAATATAGAATGACCCTACCACGGCGGCATACATAGCCAAAAAAACAGAAACCTAAAATATATGAATGACCCTACAACACGGCGGCATACATAGCCAAAAAAACAGAAAACCTAAAAATATAGAGATGACCCTACACGACGGCGGCATACAAAGCCAAAAAAAAGAAACCTAAAAATATAGAATGACCCTACCACGGCGGCATACATGCCCAAAAAACAGAAACCCTAAAAAATATAGAATGACCCTACAACGGCGGCATACATGGCCAAAAAAAACAGAAACCTAAAATATAGAATGACCCTACCACGGCGGCATACATGGCCAAAAAAAAACAGAAACCTAAAAAATATAGAATGAGACCTACCACGGTGGCATACAACAGCCAAAAAAACAGAACCCTAAAATATAGAGATGACCCTACCACGGCGGCATACATAGCCAAAAAAACAGAAACCTAAAAAATATAGAATGACCCTACCACGGCGGCATACATGGCCAAAAAAACAGAAAACCTAAAAATATAGAATGACCCTACCACGGCGGCATACATAGCCAAAAAAAACAGAAACCTAAAAAAATATAGAATGACCCTACCACGGCGGCATACATAGCCAAAAAAAAAGAAAACCTAAAAAATATAGAATGACCCTACCACGGCGGCATACATGGCCAAAAAAAACAGAAACCTAAAAAATATAGAATGACCCTACCACGGTGGCATACATATAGCCAAAAAAAGAAAAACTAAAAATATAGAATGACCCTACCACGGCGGCATACATGGTCAAAAAAACAGAAAACCTAAAAATATAGAATGACCCTACGACGGCGGCATACAAAGCCAAAAAAAACAGAAACCTAAAAAATATAGAATGACCCTACCACGGCGGCGGCATACATAGCCAAAAAAAAGAAAACCTAAAAATATAGAATGACCCTACCACGGCGGCATACATAGCCAAAAAACAGAAAACCTAAAAATATAGAATGAATGACCCTACCACGGCGGCATACATAGCCAAAAAACAGAAAAACCTAAAAATATAGAATGACCCTACAACGGCGGCATACAAAGCCAAAAAAAAAGAAACCTAAAAATATAGAATGACCCTACCACGGCGGCATACATGCCCAAAAAAACAGAAACCTAAAAATATGGAATGACCCTACAACGTCGGCATACATGGCCAAAAAACAGACCCTAAAAATATGGAATGACCCTACCACGGCGGCATACATGGCAAAAAAAACAGAAAACCTAAAAAAATATAGAATGACCCTACCACGGCGGGCATACAAAAATAAAAAAAACAGAATAAAATATAGAATGACCCTATGGCAAAAAACCAAAAAAACCTAAAAAAATATAGAATGACCCTACCACGGCGGCATATACATAAAAAAAAAAACAGAAACCTAAAAATATAGAATGACCCTACCAACGGCGGCATACATAGCCAAAAAAAAAAAACCTAAAAATATAGAATGACCTACAAATATACATGGCCAAAAAAAAGAAACCTAAAATATGGAATGACCCTACACGATACATACATATGGCCAAAAAAAGAAAAACTAAAAATATAGAATGACCCTACAACATCGGCATACATGGCCAAAAAAAAGAAACCTAAAAAATATAGAATGATCCTACCACGGCGGCATACATGGCCCAAAAAACAGAAACCTAAAAATATAGAATGAGCCTACCACGGTGGCATACAAAGCCAAAAAAACAGAAACCTAAAAATATAGAATGACCCTACCACGGCGGCATACATGGCCAAAAAAAACAGAAACCTAAAAAATATAGAATGACCACGGCGGCATACATGGCCAAAAAAAAGAAACCTAAAAATATGGAATGACCCTACAACGGCATACATGGCCAAAAAAACAGAAACCTAAAAATATAGAATGACCCTACACGGCATACATGGCCAAAAAAAAAAACCTAAAAAATATAGAATGACCCTACCACGGCGGCATACATGGCCAAAAAAAAAGAAACCTAAAAATATGGAATGACCCTACAACGGCGGCATACATGGCCAAAAAAAAAAAGAAACCTAAAAAAATATAGAATGACCCTACCACGGCGGCATACATGGCCAAAAAAAAAGAAACCTAAAAATATAGAATGATCCTACTACGGTGGCGGCATACATGGCCAAAAAACAGAAACCTAAAAATATAGAATGACCCTACCACGGCGGCATACATGGCCAAAAAAAAAAGAAACCTAAAAATATAGAATGACCCTACCACGGCGGCATACATGTCAAAAAAAACAGAAAACCTAAAAATATAGAATGACCCTACAAGGCGGCATACATGGCCAAAAAAACAGAAACCTAAAAAATATAGAATGACCCTACGACGGCGGCATACATAGCCAAAAAAAACAAAAACCTAAAAAATATAAATGACCCTACCACGGCGGCATACATGGCCAAAAAACAAACAGAAACCTAAAATATATGGAATGACCCTACAACGACGGCATACATAATAAAAAAAAAGAAACCTAAAATATGGAATGACCCTACCACGGCGGCATACATGGCCAAAAAAAAGAAACCTAAAAATATAGAATGACCCCCTACAAACATCGGCATACACAGAAACCTAAAAATATGGAGATGGACCCTACAACGGCGGCATACAAAGCCAAAAAAAAGAAACCTAAAAATATAGAATGACCCTACCACGGCGGCATACATGCCCAAAAAACAGAAACCTAAATATAGAATGACCCTACAACGGCGGCATACATGGCCAAAAAAAAGAAACCCTAAAAAATATAGAATGACCCTACCACGGCGGCATACATGGCCAAAAAAAACAAACCTAAAATATGGAATGAGACCTACCACGGTGGCATACAAAGCCAAAAAAACAGAAACCTAAAAATATGGAATGACCCTACAACGGCGGCATACATAGCCAAAAAAAAAGAAACCCTAAAATATAGAATGACCCTACCACGGCGGCATACATGGCCAAAAAAAAAAGAAACCTAAAAATATAGAATGACCCTACAACGGCGGCATACATAGTAAAAAAAAAGAAACCTAAAAATATAGAACCTACCCTACGGCGGCATACAAAGCCAAAAAAAGAAACCTAAAAATATGGAATGACCCTACCACGGCGGCATACATGGCCCAAAAAAAAGAAAACCTAAAAATATAGAATGACCCTACAACGGCGGCATACATGGCCAAAAAAACAGAAACCTAAAAATATAGAATGACCCTACCACGGCGGCATACATGGCCAAAACAAGAAACCCTAAAATATAGAATGACCCTACCACGGCGGCATACAAAGCCAAAAAAACAGAAACCTAAAATATGGAATGACCCTACCACGGCGGCATACATAGCCAAAAAAAAACAAAAACCTAAAATATATGGAATGACCCTACCACGGCGGCATACATAGCCAAAAAAACAGAAACCTAAAAATATAGAATGATGACCCTACCACGGCGGCATACATAGCCAAAAAACAGAAAACCTAAAAAATATAGAATGACCCTACAACGGCGGCATACATGGCCAAAAAAAAGAAACCCTAAAAATATAGAATGACCCTACCACGGCGGCATACATGGCCAAAAAACAGAAACCTAAAAAATATAGAATGACCCTACAACGGCGGCATACATGGCCAAAAAAACAGAAACCTAAAAATATAGAATGACCCTACCACGGCGGCATACATGGCCAAAAACAGAAACCTAAAATATAGAGATGAGACCTACCACGGCGGCATACAAAGGCCAAAAAAAAAAACCTAAAAAACCCTAAAAATAAAACCTAAAGAATGACCCTACCACGGCGGCATACATGGCCAAAAAAACAGAAACCTAAAAAATATAGAATGACCCTACAACGGCGGCATACATGGCCAAAAAACAGAAACCTAAAAATATAGAATGACCCTACAACGGCGGCATACATGGCCAAAAAAAGAAACCTAAAAATATGGAATGACCCTACCACGGCGGCATACATGACCAAAAAAAAAGAAACCTAAAAAATATAGAATGACCCTACAACGGCGGCATACATGGCCAAAAAACAGAAACCTAAAATATAGAATGACCCTACCACGGCGGCATGCATGGCCAAAAAACAGAAACCTAAAATATAACGGTGGCATAAATAAAAAACAGAAACCTAAAATATGGAGATGACCACGGCGGCATACATGGCAAAAAACAGAAAACCTAAAAAATATAGAATGACCTACCGGGCGGCAATATAGAATGAATGACCCTACCACGGCGGCATACATGGTAAAAAAAAGAGAAACCTAAAATATGAATGACCCTACCACGGCGGCATACATGGCCAAAAAAACAGAAACCTAAAAATATGGAATGACCCTACAACGGCGGCATACAAAAAAAAACAGAAAACCTAAAAAATATAGAATGATTCTACGGCGGCATACAAAGCCAAAAAACAAGAAACCTAAAAAATATAGAATGACCCTACCACGGCGGCATACATGCCCAAAAAAAGAAACCTAAAAAATATAGAATGACCCTACAACATCGGCATACATGGCCAAAAAAAAGAAAAACCTAAAAATATGGAATGACCCTACAACGGCGGCATACATGGCCAAAAAAAAGAAACCTAAAAATATAGGAATGACCCTACCACGGCATACAAAAAAAAAAAGAAACCTAAAAAATATAGAATGACCCTAAAAATATAGAATACAACCCTAAAACGGCGGTGATACATAACCAAAAAACAGAAACCTAAAAATATAGAATGACCCTACAACGGCGGCATACATGGTAAAAAAAACAGAAACCTAAAATATGGAATGACCCTACCACGGCGGCATACATGGCCAAAAAAAAGAACCCTAAAAATATGGAATGACCCTACAACGGCGGGCATACAAAACCAAAAAACAGAAACCTAAAAATATAGAATGACCCTACCACGACGGCATACATGGTAAAAAACAGAAACCTAAAAATATGAATGACCCTACCACGGCGGCATACATGAACCAAAAAAACAGAAACCTAAAATATATAGAATGACCCTACCACGACGGCATACATGGCCAAAAAACAACAGAAACCTAAAAAATATATGAATGACCCTACCACGGCGGCATACATGGCCAAAAAACAGAAACCTAAAAATATGGAATGACCCTACCACGGCGGCATACATGGCCAAAAAAAAAGAAACCTAAAATATATGAGATGACCCTACAACGGCGGCATACATGGCCAAAAAACAGAAACCTAAAAAATATGGAATGACCCTACCACGGCGGCATACATGGCCAAAAAAAACAGAAACCTAAAAATATGGAATGACCCTACATACAAAGAACGGCATACATGGTAAAAAAGATATGGATGGACCCTACAGAACCTAAAAAATATGGAATGACCCTACCACGGCATACATGGCCAAAAAACAGAACCCTAAAATATGGAATGACCCTACCACGGCGGCATACAAGATAGTAAAAAACAGAAACCTAAAATATGGAGATGACCCTACCACGGCGGCATACATGGCCAAAAAACAAAGAAACCTAAAAATATAGAATGACCCTACCACGGCGGCATACATGGCCAAAAAACAGAAACCTAAAAATATGGAATGACCCTACAACGGCGGCATACATGGCCAAAAAAACAGAAACCTAAAATATGGAATGACCCTACCACGGCGGCATACATGGCCAAAAAAACAGAAACCTAAAATATAGAATGACCCTACCACGGCGGCATACATGGCCAAAAAACAAACCTAAAAATATGGAATGACCCTACAACGGCGGCATACATGGTAAAAAAAACAGAACCCTAAAAATATGGAATGACCCTACCACGGCGGCATACATGGCCAAAAAAAAGCAGAAACCTAAAAAATATGGAATGACCCTACCACGGCGGCATACATGGCATAAAAAAGAACCTAAAATATGAGATGACCCTAAAAATCGGCAGAAACCTAAAACAGATATATAGAATGACCCTACCACGACGGCATACATGGCCAAAAAAAGGAAACCTAAAAAATATGGAATGACCCTACAACGGCGGCATACATGGCCAAAAAAAGAGAACCCTAAAGATATGGAATGACCCTACAACGGCGGCATACATGGCCAAAAAAACAAAACCTAAAATATGGAATGACCCTACCACGGCGGCATACATGGCCAAAAAACAGAAACCCTAAAATATGGAATGACCCTACCACGGTGACGGACATACATGGTAAAAAAACAGAACCTAAAAATATGGAATGACCCTACCACGGCGGCATACATGGCCAAAAAACAGAAACCCTAAAATATGGAGATGACCCTACCACACGGCATACATGGCCAAAAAAAAGAACCCTAAAAATATGGAATGACCCTACCACGGCGGCATACATGGCCAAAAAAAGAGAACCTAAAAATATGGAGATGACCCTACCACGGCGGCATGCATAAACAGAAAACAGAAAACCTAAAAATAGGAGACCCTACCACAGGCGGCATACTGGCCAAAAAAACAGAACCTAAAAATATGGGATGACCTTACTACGGTGGCATACATGGCCAAAAAAACAGAACCCTAAAGAAATATGGAATGACCCTACCACGGCGGCATGCATGGCCAAAAACAGAAACCTAAAATATGGAATGATTACCTGCGACGGCATACATGGCCAAGAAACCTAAAATATAGAATGACCCTACTACGGCGGCATACATAGCCAAAACAGAAAACCTAAAAAATATGAGGATGACCCTACAACGGCGGCATACATGGTAAAAAAAAGAAAACCTAAAAAAATAAATGGATACCACTAACGGACATGTGAGAAAAAAAAGGAAACCTAAAAGAATACGGCATGACCCTACCACGCGGCATACAAAAAAAAACAGAAACCTAAAGAATATAGAATGACCCTGACCCGGCGGCATGGCATGGCCAAAAAAAAACAGAAACCTAAAAGGCCCAATATAGAATGATTCCTACCACGGCGGCATACATGGCCAAAAAAACAGAACCCTAAAATATAGAA
>LUCW03002093.1:0-16601 GCA_001586965.3 Sphaeroforma sirkka | reverse complement strand
AAAAAATATAGAATGACCCTACCACGGCGGCATACTAGCCAAAAAAACAGAAACCTAAAAAATATAGAATGGTCTCTACAACGGCGGCATACAAAGCCAAAAAAAAGAAAACCTAAAAAATATAGAATGACCCTACCACGGCGGCATACATGCCCAAAAAAACAGAAACCTAAAAATATAGAATGATCCTCTACCACGGCGGCATACATGGCCAAAAAAAACAGAAACCTAAAAAATATAGAATGACCCTACCACGGCGGCATACATGGCCAAAAAACAGAAACCTAAAAATATAGAATGAGCCTACCACGGCGGCATACATGGCCAAAAAAACAGAAACCTAAAAAATATAGAATGATCTCTACCACGGCGGCATACATGGCCAAAAAAAACAGAAACCTAAAAATATAGAATGACCTCTACCACGGCGGCATACATAGCCAAAAAACAGAAAACCTAAAAAATATAGAATGACCTCACAACCACGGCGGCATACATGGCCAAAAACAAAAACCTAAAAGAATGACCCTAAAAAAAAACAGAAACCTAAAAATATAGAATGACCCTACCACGGCGGCATACATGGCCAAAAAACAGAAACCTAAAAATATAGAATGACCCTACAACGGCGGCATACATGGCCAAAAAAAACAGAAAACCTAAAAATATAGAATGATCCTACCACGGCGGCATACATGGCCAAAAAAAAAACCTAAAAATATAGAATGACCCTACAACGGCGGCATACATAGAAACCTAAAATATAGAATGACCCTACAACGGCGGCATACATGGCCAAAAAAAAACAAAACCCTAAAAATATAGAATGACCTCTACCACGGCGGCATACATGGCCAAAAAACAGAAACCTAAAAAATATAGAATGACCTCTACAACGGCGGCATACATGGCCAAAAAAAAAACAGAAACCTAAAAAATATAGAATGACCCTACCACGGCGGCATACATGGCCAAAAAACAGAAACCTAAAAATATATAGAATGACCCTACCACGGCGGCATACATGGCCAAAAAAAGAAAAACCTAAAAATATAGAATGATCCTACAACGGCGGCATACATGGCCAAAAAAACAGAAACCTAAAAATATAGAATGACCTACAACAACGGCGGCATACATAGAATGATCCCTACCACCAAAAAAAACATATAGAAACCAACGGCGGCATAAAAATATAAAATGAAACCTAAAAATATAGAATGACCCTACGGCGGCATACATGGCCAAAAAACAGAAACCTAAAAAATATAGAATGACCCTACCACGGCGGCATACATGGCCAAAAAAACAGAAACCTAAAAAAATATAGAATGACCCTACCACGGCGGCATACATAGCCAAAAAAAACAGAAACCTAAAAATATAGAATGACCCTACCACGGCGGCATACATAGCCAAAAAAAAGAAACCTAAAAAATATAGAATGACCCTACCACGGCGGCATACATGCCAAAAAAAACAGAAACCTAAAAATATAGAATGACCCTACCGGCATAATGGCCAAAAAAACAGAAACCTAAAAAATATAGAATGACCCTACCACGGCGGCATACATGCCCAAAAAAACAGAAACCTAAAAAATATAGAATGACCCTACAACGGCGGCATACATGGCCAAAAAAAAACAGAAACCTAAAAAATATAGAATGACCCTACCACGGCGGCATACATGGCCAAAAAAACAGAAACCTAAAAAATATAGAATGACCCTACCACGGCGGCATACATGGCCAAAAAACAAAACCTAAAAATATAGAAAACCTAAAAATACATAGCCAATGAGCTACTAAAATATGATATGATGACACCACGGCGGCATACATGCAGAAACCTAAAAAATATAGAATGACCCTACCACGGCGGCATACATGGCCAAAAAAAAACAGAAACCTAAAAAATATAGAATGACCTCTACAACGGCGGCATACATGGCCAAAAAAAAAAAAACCTAAAAATATAGAATGACCCTAAATACATGCCCAAAAAACAGAAACCTAAAAATATAGAATGACCCTACCACGGGCGGCATACATGGCCAGAAACCTAAAAATATAGAATGACCCTACAGAAATGGCCAAAAAAAACAGAAACCTAAAAATATAGAATGACCCTACCACGGCGGCATACATGGCCAAAAAAAAAACAGAAACCTAAAAATATAGAATGACCCTACCACGGCGGCATACAAAGCCAAAAAAAACAGAAACCTAAAAATATAGAATGACCCTACAACGGCGGCATACATGGCCAAAAAAAGAAACCTAAAAAATATAGAATGACCCTACCACGGCGGCATACATGGCCAAAAAAAACAGAAACCTAAAAAAATATAGAATGAAAATATAGCAATGACCAAAAAAAAACAGAAACCCTAAAACGGCGGATCACCACATGGCATACATGGCCAAAAAAAAGAAACCTAAAAATAAAATATACCAATGACACATGAAAAAACAGAAACCTAAAAAATATAGAATGACCCTACAACGGCGGCATACATGGCCAAAAAAAAGAAAACCTAAAAAAATATAGAATGACCTACAACGGCGGCATACATGGCCAAAAAAAACAGAAACCTAAAAATATAGAATGACCCTACAACATCGGTGGCATACATACATGGCCAAAAAACAGAAACCTAAAAATATAGAATGATCCTCTACAACGGCGGCATACATGGCCAAAAAAAAGAAACCTAAAAAATATAGAATGACCCTACCACGGCGGCATACATCCAAAAAAAAACAGAAACCTAAAAAATAGAATGACCCTACAACGGCGGCATACATGCCAAAAAAACAGAAAACCTAAAAAAAATATAGAATGACCCTACAACGGCGGCATACATGGCCAAAAAACAGAAACCTAAAAATATAGAATGACCCTACCACGGCGGCATACATGGCCAAAAAAAAAGAAACCTAAAAATATAGAATGACCCTACCACGGCGGCATACATGGCCAAAAAAACAGAAACCTAAAAAATATAGAATGACCCTACAACGGCGGCATACATGGCCAAAAAAAAAAAGAAACCTAAAAATATAGAATGACCCTACCACGGCGGCATACATGGCCAAAAAAAACAGAAACCTAAAAATATAGAATGACCCTACAACATCGGCGGCATACATGGCCAAAAAAAACAGAAACCTAAAAATATAGAATGACCCTACACAACGGCGGCATACATGGCCAAAAAAAGAAAACCTAAAATATAGAATGATCCTCCCTACCACGGCGGCATACATGCCCTACAACGGCAGAAACCTAAAATATAGATGACATGGCACGGCGGCAAAAAAAAAAAAGAAACCTAAAAATATAGAATGACCCTACCACGGCGGCATACATAGCCAAAAAACAGAAAACCTAAAAAATATAGAATGACCCTACAACGGCGGCATACATAGCATAAAAAAAGAAACCTAAAAAATATAGAATGACCTAAAAAAAAAAAAACAGAATGACCCTACCAACGGCGGCATACATAGCCAAAAAAACAGAAACCTAAAAATATAGAATGACCCTACCACGGCGGCATACATGCCCAAAAAACAGAAAACTAAAAAATATAGAATGACCCTACCACGGCGGCATACATAGCCAAAAAAAAACAGAAACCTAAAAATATAGAATGACCCTAACAACGGCGGCATACATGGCCAAAAAAACAGAAACCTAAAAATATATAGAATGACCCTACCACGGCGGCATACATGGCCAAAAAAAACAGAAACCTAAAAATATAGAATGACCCTACAACGGCGGCATACATGGCCAAAAAAAAAAGAAACCTAAAATATATAGAATGACCCTACAACGGCGGCATACATGGCCAAAAAACAGAAAACCTAAAAAATATAGAATGACCCTACCACCACGGCGGCATACAAAATATATAGCCAAAAAAAACAGAAACCTAAAAATATAGAATGACCCTACAACGGCGGCGGCATACATGGCCAAAAAAAAGAAACCTAAAAATATAGAATGACCCTACCACGGCGGCATACATGGCCAAAAAAAAAGAAAACCTAAAAATATAGAATGACCTACTACAACGGCGGCATACATGGCCAAAAAAACAGAAACCTAAAAATATAGAATGACCCTACCACGGCGGCATACATGGCCAAAAAACAGAAAAAACCTAAAAATATAATGACCCTACCACGGCGGCATACAAAGCCAAAAAAAAGAAACCTAAAAAATATAGAATGACCCTAAATACATGGCCAAAAAATGAAAAACCTAAAAATATAGAATGACCCTACCACGGCGGCATACATGGCCAAAAAAAACAGAAACCTAAAAAATATAGAATGACCCTACCACGGCGGCATACATGGCCAAAAAACAGAAACCTAAAAAATATAGAATGACCCTACAACGGCGGCATACATGGCCAAAAAAAAGAGAAACCTAAAAATATAGAATGACCCTACCACGGCGGCATACATGGCCAAAAACAGAAAACAAAAAAATAGAATGACCCTAAAATATAGAATGAAACCTAAAAATATAATGACCCTACCACGGCGGCATACATGGCCAAAAAAAAAGAAAACCTAAAAATATAGAATGACCCTACCACGGCGGCATACATGGCCAAAAAAAAACAGAAAATAATATAGAATGACCCTACCACGGCGGCATACAAAGCCAAAAAAAGAAAACTAAAAAAATATAGAATGACCCTACCACGGCGGCATACATGGCCAAAAAAAAGAAAAAAAATATAGAAAACCTACCAATATAGAATGAAAAAACAGAAAACCTAAAATATAGAATGACCCTACAACGGCGGCATACATGGCCAAAAAAAAAGAAAACCTAAAAAATATAGAATGACCCTACCACGGCGGCATACATGGCCAAAAAAAAACAGAAACCTAAAAATATAGAATGACCCTACCACGGCGGCATACATGGCCAAAAAAAAGAGAAACCTAAAAAATATAGAATGATAGACCACGGCGGCATACATGGCCAAAAAACAGAAACCCTAAAAATATAGAATGACCCTACCACGGCGGCATACATACAAAAAAAAACAGAAACCTAAAAATATAGAATGACCCTACCACGGCGGCATACATACATGGCCAAAAAAAAGAAAACCTAAAAAATATAGAATGACCCTACCACGGCGGCATACATGGCCAAAAAAAAAAAGAAAACCTAAAAAATATAATGAATGACTACCACGGCGGCATACATGGCCAAAAAAACAGAGAAACCTAAAAAATATAGAATGATCCCTACCACGGCGGCATACATGGCCAAAAAACAGAAACCTAAAAATATAGAATGACCCTACAACGGCGGCATACATGGCCAAAAAAACAGAAACCTAAAAAATATAGAATGACCCTACAACGGCGGCATACATAGCCAAAAAAACAGAAACCTAAAAAATATAGAATGATCCTACAAAATACATGGCCAAAAAACAGAAACCTAAAAATATATAGAATGACCCTACCAACGGCGGCATACATGGCCAAAAAAAAAGAAACCTAAAAATATAGAATGACCCTACCACGGCGGCATACATGGCCAAAAAAAACAGAAACCTAAAAAATATAGAATGACCCTACAACGGCGGCATACATGGCCAAAAAAAAAAGAAACCTAAAAATATAGAATGACCCTACCACGGCGGCATACATGGCCAAAAAAAACAGAAACCTAAAAAATATAGAATGACCCTACCACGGCGGCATACATAGCCAAAAAAAATATGGAATGATCAGAAACCTAAAAAATATAGAATGACCCTACCACGGCGGCATACATAGCCAAAAAAAAAACAGAAACCTAAAAATATAGAATGACCTAAAAATATGGAATGACCACGGCGGCATACAAAGCCAAAAAAAAGAAACCTAAAAATATAGAATGACCCTACCACGGCGGCATACATGGAAACCTAAAAAAAACCTATAAAATATACAATGAAAAAAAAAAACAGAAACCTAAAAATATAGAATGATAGGCATACATGGCCAAAAAAAAAGAGAAACCTAAAAAATATAGAATGACCCTACCACGGCGGCATACATGGCCAAAAAAACAGAAACCTAAAAATATAGAATGACCCTACCACGGCGGCATATGAAAAAAAACAGAAACCTAAAATATAGAATGACCCTACCACGGCGGCATACATAGCCAAAAAACAGAAACCTAAAAATATAGAATGACCCTACCACGGCGGCATACATAGCCAAAAAAAAAACAGAAACCTAAAAAATATAGAATGACCCTACCACGGCGGCATACATAGCCAAAAAACGAAAACCTAAAAATATAGAATGACCCTACCACGGCGGCATACATGCCCAAAAAAACAGAAACCTAAAAAATATAGAATGACCCTACAACGGCGGCATACATGGCCAAAAAAAACAGAAAACCTAAAATATATAGAATGACCCTACCACGGCGGCATACATGGCCAAAAAAAACAGAGAAACCTAAAAATATAGAATGACCCTACCAACGGCGGCATACATGGCCAAAAAAAGAGAAACCTAAAAATATAGAATGACCCTACCACGGCGGCATACATGGCCAAAAAAAAAACAGAAACCTAAAAAATATAGAATGACCTACAACGGCGGCATACATAGCCAAAAAAACAGAAACCTAAAAATATATAATGATGACCCTACAACATCGGCATACATGGCCAAAAAAAACAGAAACCTAAAAATATAGAATGACCCTACAACGGCGGCATACATGGCCAAAAAAAAAAGAAACCTAAAAATATAAATGACCCTACCACGGCGGCATACATGGCCAAAAAAAAACAGAAACCTAAAATATAGAATGACCCTACAACGGCGGCATACATGCCAAAAAAACAGAAACCTAAAAATATAGAATGACCCTACCACGGCGGCATACATGGCCAAAAAAACAGAAACCTAAAAAATATAGATGACCCTACCACGGCGGCATACATGACCACAAAAAAACAGAAACCTAAAAATATAGAATGACCCTAAAAAAAAAAAAACAGAAAACTAAAAAATATAGAATGACCCTACCACGGCGGCATACATGGCCAAAAAAACAGAAAACCTAAAAATATAGAATGACCCTACCACGGCGGCATACATGGCCAAAAAAAAACAGAAACCTAAAAAATATAGAATGACCCTACCACGGCGGCATACATAGCCAAAAAAAACAGAAACCTAAAAAATATAGAATGACCCTACACAACGGCGGCATACATAGCCAAAAAAACAGAAACCTAAAAATATAGAATGACCCTACAACGGCGGCATACAAAAAAAAAAAGAAACCTAAAAAATATAGAATGACCCTACCACGGCGGCATACATGGCCAAAAAACAGAAAACCTAAAAATATAGAATGACCCTACAACATCGGCATACATGAAAAAAAACAGAAACCTAAAAAATATAGAATGACCCTACCACGGCGGCATACATGGCCAAAAAAAAACAGAAACCTAAAAATATAGAATGACCCTACCACGGTGGCATACATGGCCAAAAAAAGAGAAACCTAAAAATATAGAATGACCCTACCACGGCGGCATACATGGCCAAAAAAAAAGAAACCTAAAAAATATAGAATGATCCTACTACATACATAGGCCTAAAATATAGGAATGATACATGGCCAAAAAAAAGAAAACCTAAAAAATATAGAATGACCCTACCACGGCGGCATACATGGCCAAAAAAAACAGAAACCTAAAAATATAGAATGACCCTACCACGGCGGCATACATGGCCAAAAAAACAGAAACCTAAAAAATATAGAATGACCCTACCACGGCGGCATACATGGCCAAAAAAAAAGAAAACCTAAAAAATATAGAATGACCCTACCACGGCGGCATACATGGCGGCATACATGGCCAAAAAAACAGAAACCTAAAAATATAGAATGACCCTAACGGCGGCATGGCGGCAAACAAGAAACCTAAAAAAAATATAGAATGACCCTACCACGGCGGCATACAAAAAAAATAGAAACCTAAAAAATATAGAATGACCCTACAACGGCGGCATACATGCCAAAAAAAACAACCTAAAAAAAATATAGAATGACCCTACCACGGCGGCATACATGGCCAAAAAAACAGAAACCTAAAAAATATAGAATGACCCTACCAACGGCGGCATACATGGCCAAAAAACAGAAACCTAAAAAATATAGAATGACCCTCACCACGGCGGCATACATGCCAAAAAAAACAGAAACCTAAAAATATAGAATGACCCTACCACGGCGGCATACATAGCCAAAAAAAACAGAAACCTAAAAAATATAGAATGACCCTACAACGGCGGCATACATAGCCAAAAAAAACAGAAAACCTAAAAATATAGAATGACCTCTACAACGGCGGCATACAAAGCCAAAAAAAAAAAAACCTAAAAATATAGAATGACCTCTACCACGGCGGCATACATGCCCAAAAAACAGAAACCTAAAAATATAGAATGACCCTACAACGGCGGCATACATGGCCAAAAAAAAAGAAACCTAAAAAATATAGAATGACCTACCAATACATGGCCAAAAAAACAGAAACCTAAAAATATAGAATGACCTCTACCACGGCGGCATACATAGCCAAAAAAAAACAGAAACCTAAAAATATAGAATGACCCTACCACGGCGGCATACATAGCCAAAAAGAAAGAAAATATAAAAACATACAAAAAAAAAAAACAGAAACCTAAAAATATAGAATGACCCTACCACGGCGGCATACATGGCCAAAAAAAACAGAAAACCTAAAAATATAGAATGACCCTACAACGGCGGCATACATGGCCAAAAAAAAAAGAAAACCTAAAAATATAGAATGACCCTACCACGGCGGGCATACATGGCCAAAAAAAACAGAAACCTAAAAAATATAGAATGATCCTACAACGGCGGCATACATGGCCAAAAAAAACAGAAACCTAAAAAATATAGAATGACCCTACCACGGCGGCATACATGGCCAAAAAAAAGAAACCTAAAAATATAGAATGACCCTACCACGGCGGCATACATGGCCAAAAAAAACAGAAAACCTAAAAATATAGAATGACCCTACCACGGCGGCATACATGGCAAAAAAAACAGAAACCTAAAAAATATAGAAACCTAAAAATACATATAGAATGAATGACCCTACCACGGCGGCATACATGCCCAAAAAAAAAACAAAACCTAAAAATATAGAATGACCTACAACGGCGGCATACATGGCCAAAAAAAACAGAAACCTAAAAAAAATATAGAATGACCCTACCACGGCGGCATACACAGCCAAAAAACAGAAACCTAAAAAATATAGAATGATCTCTACAACGGCGGCATACAAAGCCAAAAAAAAAACAGAAACCTAAAAATATAGAATGACCCTACCACACGGCGGCATACATGGCCAAAAAAAACAGAAACCTAAAAATATAGAATGACCCTACAACGGCGGCATACATAGCCAAAAAAACAGAAACCTAAAAATATAGAATGACCTCTACAACGGCGGCATACATGGCCAAAAAAAAAAGAAAACCTAAAAATATAGAATGACCCTACCACGGCGGCATACATGGCCAAAAAAAGAAACCTAAAAATATAGAATGACCCTACAACATGGCTAAAAAAAAAAGCATACATATGCCAAAAAAAAAAAAAAGAAACCTAAAAATATAGAATGACCCTACCACGGCGGCATACATGGCATAAAAAATATAGAATGACCCTACAAAAACAGAAAAAACCTAAAAAAATATAGAATGACCCTACCACGGCGGCATACATGGCCAAAAAACAGAAAAACCTAAAAATATAGAATGACCCTACCACGGCGGCATACATGGCCAAAAAAAAGAAACCTAAAAATATAGAATGACCCTACCACGGCGGCATACATAAAAAAAAAAGAGAAACCTAAAAATATAGAATGACCCTACCACGGCGGCATACATGCCCAAAAAAAGAAACCCTAAAAAATATAGAATGATCCCTACCACGGCGGCATACATAGCCAAAAAAAACAGAAACCTAAAAAAAGAAATGACCTAAAATATAGAATAAAAAATATAGAATGACCCTACCACGGCGGCATACATGGCCAAAAAAACAGAAAACCTAAAAATATAGAATGATCTCTACAACGGCGGCATATACATAGCCAAAAAAAAGAAACCTAAAAATATAGAATGACCCTACCACGGCGGCATACATGGCCAAAAAACAGAAACCTAAAAAATATAGAATGACCCTACAACATCGGCATACATGGCCAAAAAACAGAAACCTAAAAATATAGAATGACCCTACCACGGCGGCATACATGGCCAAAAAAAAAGAAAACCTAAAAAATATAGAATGACCCTACCACGGCGGCATACATGGCCAAAAAAACAGAAACCTAAAAAATATAGAATGATCCTACCACGGCGGCATACATGGCCAAAAAAAAAAGAAACCTAAAAAATATAGAATGACCCTACCACGGCGGCATACATAGCCAAAAAAAAAGAAACCTAAAAAATATAGAATGACCCTACCACGGCGGCATACATGCCAAAAAAAACAGAAACCTAAAAAATATAGAATGACCTACAACGGCGGCATAATGGCCAAAAAACAGAAAACCTAAAAATATAGAATGACCCTACCACGGCGGCATACATGGCCAAAAAAACAGAAACCTAAAAAATATAGAATGACCCTACCACGGCGGCATACATGGCCAAAAAAAAGAAAACCTAAAAATATAGAATGACCCTACCACGGCGGCATACATGGCCAAAAAAACAGAAACCTAAAAATATAGAATGACCCTACCACGGCGGCATACATGCCCAAAAACAAAAAAAAAAAAAGAAACCTAAAAATATAGAATGACCCTACCACGGCGGCATACATGCCCAAAAAAAACAGAAACCTAAAAATATAGAATGACCCTACAACATCGGCATACATGGCCAAAAAAAGAGAAACCTAAAATATAGAATGACCCTACCACGGCGGCATACATGGCCAAAAAAAAAAGAAACCTAAAAATATAGAATGAGCCTACCACGGTGGCATACAAAGCCAAAAAAAAAAAGAAACCTAAAAAATATAGAATGACCCTACCACGGCGGCATACATGGCCAAAAAAAAAGAAAACCTAAAAATATAGAATGACCCTACCACGGCGGCATTACATGGCCAAAAAAAGAAAACCTAAAAATATAGAATGACCCTACCACGGCGGCATACATGGCCAAAAAAACAGAAACCTAAAAATATAGAATGACCTCTACCACGGCGGCATACATGGCCAAAAAAAACAGAAACCTAAAAAATATAGAATGACCCTACCACGGCGGCATACACATGGCCAAAAAAACAGAAACCTAAAAAATATAGAATGACCCTACCACGGCGGCATACATAGCCAAAAAAAAGAAAACCTAAAAATATAGAATGACCCTACCACGGCGGCATACATGGCCAAAAAAAAACAGAAACCTAAAAAATATAGAATGACCTACAAAAATAAGCCAAAAAAAAAACCTAAAAAATATATAGAATGACCCTACCACGGCGGCATACATGCCAAAAAAAAACAGAAACCTAAAATATAGAATGACCCCTACAACAATGGCATACATAGCCAAAAAAACAGAAACCTAAAATATAGAATGACCCTACCACGGCGGCATACATGGCCAAAAAACAGAAACCTAAAAATATAGAATGACCCTACCACGGCGGCATACATGGCCAAAAAAAAAAACAGAAACCTAAAAAATATAGAATGACCCTACCACGGCGGCATACATACAAAAAAAAACAGAAACCTAAAAATATAGAATGACCCTACCACGGCGGCATACATGGCCAAAAAACAGAAACCTAAAAAAATATAGAATGACCCTACAACGGCGGCATACATAGCCAAAAAAAAAACATAACCTAAAAATATAGAATGACCCTACCACGGCGGCATACATGGCCAAAAAACAGAAACCTAAAAATATAGAATGACCCTCTACAACGGCGGCATACATGGCCAAAAAAAAGAAAACCTAAAAATATAGAATGACCCTACCACGGCGGCATACATGGCCAAAAAAACAGAAACCTAAAAATATAGAATGACCCTACCAACGGCGGCATACATGGCCAAAAAAAGAAACCTAAAAAATATAGAATGAAAATATAGAATGACCCTACCACGGCGGCATACATGGCCAAAAAAAAACAGAAACCTAAAAATATAGAATGACCCTACCACGGCGGCATACATGGCCAAAAAAAAAAGAAAACCTAAAAAATATAGAATGACCCTACAACGGCGGCATACATGGCCAAAAAACAGAAACCTAAAAATATAGAATGACCCTACCACGGCGGCATACATGCCCAAAAAAAAAGAAAACCTAAAAATATAGAATGACCCTACAACGGCGGCATACATGGCCAAAAAAAACAGAAACCTAAAAATATAGAATGACCCTACCACGGCGGCATACATACCAAAAAAAACAGAAACCTAAAATATATAGAATGACCCTACCACGGCGGCATACATGGCCAAAAAAACAGAAAACCTAAAAAATATAGAATGACCTACAACGGCGGCATACATGGCCAAAAAACAGAAAAACCTAAAAATATAGAATGACCTCTACCACGGCGGCATACATGGCCAAAAAAAAAAAGAAAACCTAAAAATATAGAATGACCCTACAACGGCGGCATACAAATGGCCAAAAAACAGAAACCTAAAAAATAGAATGACCTACTACGGCGGCATACATGGCCAAAAAAAACAGAAACCTAAAAAATATAGAATGACCCTACCTACAACATCATAAAAAAAGAAACCTAAAATATATAGAATGAAAAAAAAAAAAAAAACCTAAAAATATAGAATGACCCTACCACGGCGGCATACATGCCAAAAACAGAAAACCTAAAAATATAGAATGACCCTACCACGGCGGCATACATGGCCAAAAAACAGAAACCTAAAAATATAGAATGACCCTACCACGGCGGCATACATATAAAACAAAAACAAAAAAAAAAAAAAAAAAACCTAAAAATATAGAATGAACATAAAAAAAACCAGAAACCTAAAAATATAGAATGACCCTACCACCACGGCGGCATACATGCCAAAAAAAACAGAAAACCTAAAAAAAATATAGAATGACCCTACAACGGCGGCATACATGGCCAAAAAAAAGAAACCCTAAAAATATAGAATGACCCTACCACGGCGGCATACATATGGCAAAAAAACAAAAACCTAAAAAATATAGAATGACCCTACCACGGCGGCATACATGGCCAAAAAAACAGAAACCTAAAAATATAGAATGACCCTACCACGGCGGCATACATGGCCAAAAAAACAGAAACCTAAAAAATATAGAATGACCCTACAACGGCGGCATACATAGCCAAAAAAAGAAAACCTAAAAATATAGAATGACCTACCACGGCGGCACAGAAACCTAAAAAATATAGAATGACCCTACAACGGCGGCATACATGGCCAAAAAAAACAGAAACCTAAAAAATATAGAATGACACGGCGGCATACAATGAGCCAAAAACAAAACAAAAACCTAAAAAAATATAGAATGACCCTACCACGGCGGCATACATGGCCAAAAAAAACAGAAACCTAAAAATATAGAATGACCTACCACGGCGGCATACATGGCCAAAAAAAAAGAAACCTAAAATATAGAATGACCCTACCACGGCGGCATACATGCCCAAAAAAAACAGAAACCTAAAAATATAGAATGAATGACCCTACAACGGCGGCATACATGGCCAAAAAAACAGAAACCTAAAAATATAGAATGACCCTACCAACGGCGGCATACATGGCCAAAAAAACAGAACCTAAAAATATAGAATGACCCTACCACGGCGGCATACATGGCCAAAAAAAACAAAACCTAAAATATAGAATGACCCTACAACGGCGGCATACATGGCCAAAAAAACAGAAACCTAAAAATATATAAAAACAGAAACCTAAAAATATAGAATGACCTACCACCCTAATAGAATGAGCCTACCACGGCGGCATACATGGCCAAAAAAACAGAAACCTAAAAAATATAGAATGACCCTACCACGGCGGCATACATGGCCAAAAAACAGAAACCTAAAAATATAGAATGACCCTACCACGGCGGCATACATGGCCAAAAAAAAAAAAAAACCTAAAAAAATATATAGAATGACCCTACCACGGCGGCATACATGGCCAAAAAAAAACAGAAACCTAAAAATATAGAATGACCCTACCACGGCGGCATACATGGCCAAAAAAAGAAACCTAAAAAATATAGAATGACCCTACCACGGCGGCATACATGGCCAAAAAAAACAGAAACCTAAAAATATAGAATGACCCTACCACGGCGGCATACATAGCCAAAAAAACAGAAACCTAAAAATATAGAATGATCTCTACAACGGCGGCATACATGGAAACCTAAAAATAAAAAACCAGAAAACCCTAAAAATATAGAATGACCCTACAACGGCGGCATACATGGCCAAAAAAACAGAAACCTAAAAAAATATAGAATGACCCTACCACGGCGGCATACATGGCCAAAAAAAAGAGAACCTAAAAAATATAGAATGAGCCTACCACGGCGGCATACAAAGCCAAAAAAAAGAAACCTAAAAAATATAGAATGACACCACGGCGGCATACATGGCCAAAAAAAAACAGAAACCTAAAAAATATAGAATGACCCTACCACGGCGGCATACATGGCCAAAAAAAAAGAAACCTAAAAATATAGAATGACCCTACCACGGCGGCATACATGGCCAAAAAAACAGAAACCTAAAAATATAGAATGACCCTACGGCGGCATACATGGCCAAAAAAAAAGAAACCTAAAAAAATATAGAATGACCCTACAACGGCGGCATACATGGCCAAAAAAAAGAAACCTAAAAATATAGAATGACCCTACAACGGCGGCATACATGGCCAAAAAAAGAGAACCTAAAAAATAGAATGAAACCTACAAAAAAACAGAAACCTAAAAATATATAGAATGACCCTACCACGGCGGCATACATGGCCAAAAAAAACAGAAACCTAAAAATATAGAATGAGCCTACCACGGCGGCATACATGGCCAAAAAAAACAGAAACCTAAAAAATATAGAATGACCCTACCACGGCGGCATACATGGAAAACCTAAAAATATAGAAAAAAATAGAAAAAAAAAGAAACAAAATATAGAATGACCCTACCACGGCGGCATACATGGCCAAAAAAAAGAAAACCTAAAAATATAGAATGACCCTACAACGGCGGCATACATGGCCAAAAAAAAGAAACCTAAAAATATAGAATGACCCTACCACGGCGGCATACATGGCCAAAAAAAAGAGAAACCTAAAAAATATAGAATGACCCTACAACGGCGGCATACATGGCCAAAAAAAACAGAAACCTAAAAAATATAGAATGATCTCTACCACGGCGGCATACATGGCCAAAAAAAAAAAACCTAAAAATATAGAATGACCTCTACCACGGCGGCATACATAGCCAAAAAAAAACAGAAACCTAAAAATATAGAATGACCCTACCACGGCGGCATACATGGCCTAATTACAAAAAAAACAGAAACCTAAAAATATAGAATGACCTCTACAACGGCGGCATACAAAGCCAAAAAAAACAAAAACCTAAAAATATAGAATGACCCTACCACGGCGGCATACATGGCCAAAAAACAGAAACCTAAAAATATAGAATGACCCTACAACGGCATACATACATGGCCAAAAAACAGAAACCTAAAAAATATAGAATGATCTCTACCACGGCGGCATACATAGCCAAAAAAAAAGAAAACCTAAAAATATAGAATGACCTCTACCACGGCGGCATACATGGCCAAAAAAACAGAAACCTAAAAAATATAGAATGATCTACCACGGCGGCATATATGAATGAAACCTAAAAATATAGAATGACCCTACCACGGCATACATGGCCAAAAAAACAGAAACCTAAAAATATAGAATGATCCCTACCACGGCGGCATACATGCCCAAAAAACAAAAACCTAAAAATATAGAATGATCCTACCACGGCGGCATACATAGGCCAAAAAAAACAGAAACCTAAAATATAGAATGACTACCACGGCGGCATACATGGACCCTACCACGGCAAATACATAGCAAAAAAACAGAAACCTAAAATATAGAATGACCCTACCACGGCGGCATACAAAAAACAGCCAAAAAAACAGAAACCTAAAAAATATAGAATGACCTCTACCACGGCGGCATACATAGCCAAAAAAAAGAAACCTAAAAATATAGAATGACCCTACCACGGCGGCATACATAGCCAAAAAAAACAAAACCTAAAAAAATATAGAATGACCCTACCACGGCGGCAATACATGACCAAAAAAACAGAAACCTAAAAATATAGAATGGTCTCTACAACGGCGGCATACAAAGCCAAAAAAAAGAAACCTAAAAATATAGAATGATCTCACCACGGCGGCAT
>LUCW03002092.1:30000-32856 GCA_001586965.3 Sphaeroforma sirkka | reverse complement strand
TCTCCCACAGTGACGTATACTCGTCACATACACTCCACTTACTCACCCCTCTACAGTGACTACTTTCCCTACAGTTACGTAGGTACTCCAATTTTATACACCCTAAATACTGACCCCCCAAAGATGCTTTTTCCCCATAGATACTGATGAGGGTCTATCTGAGACAAACACTGTGGGCAGCGCTTCAGAAGACCTTTCCACCGAAAGCACTGCTGAATTGCTTTCAGATCTGATCACTGAGGCCGATACAAGCACAGATGCGTTCGTGTTGGAGACGGTCACAGAGAGTGAGAGTGCATAGGCATTCTTCAACAGGAAAGAGTATATGTGTGCATGTAGTAGGGCTTTAGGGTTCTAAGATTTTAGGGTTATTATAAGTGCACTTGTCTTGGGGTGCGTTTTTCGCCATAGCGAGGGCCTACCCGACGCGTAAATTCATACACACATGCCGTTCTGCGGGTGGTGCTCTACATCAGAAGTTTAACCACGAGATAGGCGTGTTCTCAACTGTACCACAACGCACCTTATACTTACATACACGTATGACATATATATATATATATATATATATATATGTATATATATGTATGTATATGTATGTATATATATGTATATGTATGCATAAATATATATATATATATATATATATGTATATGTATATGTATATATATATATATGTGTGTGTGTGTGTGTGTGTATGTGTGTGTGTGTGTGCGTGTGTGTGTGTGTGTATGTGTGTGTGTGTGTGTATGTATGTATGTATGTATGTATGTATATATATATGCATACACGTGTATATATGTACATACATACACGTGCATATAGTCACCCTTACATATACATACGTGCGTTTATATATAATAGCCTATACCTTATATGTGTGTTTGTTTACTCAGTCACACAGTTCACACGTGTACAGAATACAGTACTACAACCCTGGCCGAAGAACTCACTCGTGTCATTCTGGGATGAACCGTTTTAAAGATACGACATCGAAATACATGAAAATACGACATTCGTGCGAACACTGTGTGCACTATGGCAGCCACTTACTATTCAAAACGTATCTGCACTCGCACATGCAGGTACCCCATACAACACTACCAATAAAATATCTCGGTTGCAAACTATAACCGTATTGGTTTATTCGGTGTGTCCGTTGTAATGAGTTCCGTTGGGAGACTACCCAGTCAAATTGCTATACTATTACAGAACAATAAAACACAAGACTATAAATCTGCCGCGGGAGCGGCGAGCGACTGAAAGCTTTGCAATAATGAAGGATACAATTAAATTTTTAGGGTGGTTCAATCCTAAAATTTACAAATTCTGAATTCTTCAAGTTTCTGATTGGAATATTTTTAGCTTAAACCGTTTCACGGGATTAGGAGCGTGACAGACAGAAGACATAGATAACAGTAACAAGAACGTACAGCTACGCTTAAAACCCTAAACCCTATCCATCTATGGAAATATGTATATATACATATATATATATATGTATATATATATATATATATATATATATATGTATGTATGTATGTATGTATGTATGTATGTATGTATGTATGTATGTATGTATGTATTTTGTATGTATGTATGTATGTATGTATGTATGTATGTATGTATGTATGTATGTATATATATGTGTGTATATATATATATATATATTTATATATATACATATATATGTATATGTTGTTTCTAATTCTTATGTATATTTATCTACATGTAACATCCATATATAAATAATGTTTGACTTTTAATGTGTATATATATGTATATATATATATATCTATATATGATATACACATATCTGTGTATGTGCATATCGACAAGTGTCCCGTTCATGCCTATTCTTTGCCATCAGGCACGACCAGAGGGATCAGCTCCTCTTCCCTTAGTACGCCCTCCTTCTCTTCTCGTCGTTTTTTCAACTCATGTCTGTACTTCGACGCATACACATAGCCGTTGTTCACAATCACGCACCCAAGTGACACTATTACCACAGGTGTGATGATAAGCCTTAAGGCGGGGTACCAATTGGGCGACAGACCCAGGCGGCAACTCTGCAGATCTCCGGCAAAGACGGTTAAAAAGGCCGATATTTGCACTGCCAAGGCCCCGGACGTAGGCAGTCCCAGAGACATCCATGCGACTAGTGGAGGGGCAACACCTAGCCCGTATCGGAGCCACGCGTGAGAACCTGTGGAGGTTATGGTAGAGTTGATATGGGTGAACATGTACGTTTGTGAATAAAGCCAAAAGCCTAAACCCTAAACCCTAACCCCTCAACCGTGTGGGCCAGGGCTAAGGGCGAGTTTGTTAGATACGAAGCGAGCAAAATATCCCAGAACCCCAAAACCCTAGAGTCAGCAAGATATTTCGGCTACACGTGTGTACATATACTCGCACAGTAAAGTCGCATACAGACACCCGCAAACAGATTGAATACAGACACGGGATGCATTAAGTACGGTTGAAGTTAGAAGCCATGGTTCAATCATACCATGAAGCCGTTGCAACACACATCAAAACGCTTCAAATGGTAGTCGCCGGATTAAACACTGCTCTTGTGGTTTGTTCAACGGGATTGTGCACGTAATGGTTCGAACGAACAAGGCAACAGACAGACAATGCGCTTACCTCCGAATTTGGCGATTTCTAGGCCCCAATGAACAGCCCCCATAAAACTGTTCAGAGAGAAAGAGAAGATCAGATCAGATCAGATCAGATCAGATCAGATAGAATACATTGAATATGTACATGAACGTGACAAGACAACCCCCACCCGCCAACTAAAAAAAAAGCATGAGATGAGATTCAATACGTTTGAGATGAAAAGGGGAAGTATCA
>LUCW03002092.1:0-27500 GCA_001586965.3 Sphaeroforma sirkka | reverse complement strand
TATATATACGCGCAAAAAACATATGTATTTATATTACATACGTGCAAAACGTGTGTGTGATGTGATGTGCGTGTGCGTGTGTACGCATGTATATATGCAAAATATAATGTGCGTGTACGTAAACCGCGTGTATACATAAACATGATATATATGTTTACACATATATCTATATATATCATTATGATATATTGATGATGATGTACTGCACATGCATGCGTGTCAACATGCGCATATATATATATATAATAACATATATATATCTGTATATATATATATATATATATATATATATATTGATATTGATGATGTGCGTGATGATGATGTGTGTGCGTTGTGCGTGCGTGCGTGTGTGTGTGCGTGATGTGTGTGCGTTGTGTGTACGTATGTGTATATATATACGTGTGTGTGTGTGTATATATTAATACGCGTGTGTTATTAAATAAATAAATATATATACATGTATACACATATATCTATACATGTATTTATATGTATATATATATATATATATATATATATATATATATATATATATATATATATATATATATATATATATATATATATATATATATATATATATATATATATATATATATTGATATGATGTATTGTGTGTGTGAGTGAGTGAGTGTGTGTGTGTGTGTGTGTGTGTGTGTGTATGTGTGTGTTTGTGTGTGTGTGTGTGTTTGTGTATTTCTAAACGCCTACAATATCATAAAGTAGAATTATTCATATCTACTCCAACAGTTCAATCATATCTCTGTGTGTGTGTGTGTGTGCGTGTGTGTGTGTGTGTGCGTCTGTATGTGTGTGTGTGTGTGTCTGTGTATGTATGTGTGTGTGCGTGTGTATTCTAAACACCAACAATGACATAGAGTAAAATTATTCATACATACTCCAATCTACAGAACATAGTACGCGATGTGAATGGTTATGTGAACCGGTAGTACCATCGGTCGATCATAAAAGAGCTAAAAGAGCTAGAGAAGAGCTCACACTCACTATAGGGTTTAAAGCCTACAGGTCCAGCCATGTTGGAGATTAATATCATATAAACGGACGCTATATGGTGCTTACCCTTCCCATCGCCATATGTTTGCTATAAAGTTATATCATATGTACGGGGGGGAAACAGATATATACGTAATAAACAGAGCTCTCGCTAAAGACAACCGCATACCTAGCTACGCACGATGGTTTAAATAGCAATGCTTATCAATAGACAATAACCTAATGCAAGTACATACATACACCTATGTCAAGTGGTACAACCCCGTCTCTCATTACGCTGTCAAAGTACAAGCTCGTATCCACATGGGATGTCAAAGTGCAAGTTCATATCTACATGATAAAATTAAAAAACCCAAGTGTATATCTACATCCGATTGTCGTATACACTCCCATATCTACATACAATGTTTCTGCGGCCGCGTACAGCATTGCGTCCGATACCAAAAGTGTTCCACCCCAATCTGCTAGTCACATTGTGTGCGCCGACTCCCCTCAACGCCCGCAAGGTACTCAGGCTAATATTCATATCTCTTGGTTATATGATATAAATGGTGTAGTGTAGTACAATGGTAGGAGGTACGCTTGTTAATCGTGCATACATATGTATGCGCACACCTATTCACGTTCGCTAGTCACTCTCGTGTTTGTATAAGGATCGGGTGTGGCTTGTTTATGTCCATGTATTTTAAAATATGGAAGTTCATAGTATACGTTGAGTTTAAAACGGGTAAAGTTTTGATATGCAAATGTTTGAAGAATTAAGTGGGCTAGAAAGGATTGCACTTTTTCAGATAACAATCAGACTATTAAAGAGAATGAATCCGATATTTTGCACCTATTAACCCAAATATTGCACCTAATTAACGACATAGGACCAAATGTACGGGAATGTTTAAACGCACTGTATATACGTTGAAACGTAAAACGTAATAATGTCAAATGTGGCCTGTGGCCCCTGTGAGCAGGAAATCTGGAGCCTAAAAATAGAAACTAAAAAAAGCCATGACACACTTGGAGACCCATATTTAGGCCGACAGCTTGTCAAAAAGAACTGAACCATGCCATAGGCCCATTGCCCTGGTTCTTAGTTGTATGTAGGCACTAGGCACTTACTCTAGGCTATTGAACATGCGTCATGCATATGCGTAAATATTTATCTAAAAAAATATAAAAAAGTCATGACACATAAATACATACATAGCCTCATAGGCCCGGATTAAGGCCTTCAGTTTTTAACAAATTGAAGCTATTTCATTGGTCACTAAGAACCCGTTGTGTAGTTCGATGACATTTAAAATTTAAAAAAGAGTTGTTCAGACGTCAGCGACTGGCGAGAGAGCCGAGTGATATGATGCTTAACTTATTCCGTGAACGTACCAACTACCAACTATCAACTATTTTTTAAAAGAGAATAATTAGTATTGTAGCAACAACACATGTACATGTACGTATGATAAGTAGAATGCATCTACGTCAAATTCACATTATAGAGTAGTGCATGCGCAGAATAGACAAGTACTAGTTGCCACCAAATATATGAGAGACTGTTTCATACCACGCACACGTTGTCAGTTCAATTGCGACGGTATGCCGAGTGGGTAAACAGCTCATAACGACTACTCTTCACAACCTACACAACACCGACCCAATCAAACTTGTATATTCTTGCGGGTGAACCGAGGTAGACCAAAAAGATACGCTTACATACTATATTACTTGCGCTGCACTAGATACATACACATAACATACACAGATATACTTATAGCAAGGTTAGCCATTCCTCGTCAGCAACAGTGAGTGGAAACCCATAGCACATAGCCATGTGTGAAGCCGAAGAGATGTCGGATTTGACACCCGCGCGTATTATCTATTCACCAAACAAGGGCACGTACAAGCACGTACATGCTCTGGCAATCCCCCCGGCCAGTGCAGTAATTTCGCGAGACGATCCCGAGAGTGATTGGTCCGGTCAAGAAGATGAGAACGAACAGGGAGAAGACTTGCATACGCGAACGTATGATACTGAGCCTATCGAGCAACCATATACATACAATAACAACGATGAAACAATAGAGTTAACACACGAACACACATGCGATCGGACTTCTACAGATAGTGTCAAGGCCACAACCAGTAATGACGAGGTTGATGGTAGTGATGACGTTGGTGGAATAACGGGTAGCACTTCTTGCAGAAATAGACCTTTACCACCCTTACCAGTATCCAACGAACATATCGGCGTGCATGCCGAGATGTTCGGGACTGTGCCTCTGCCGAGTGACGAGGAGTACGACAACTCACAGCTACAGGCCGATGGCAGTAGTGCCAGTGAGAGTGAACTAGACCTGCATGAGCTTCCCGGTGCACCGGTCGATGTGTTTGTAAGTCTCTCAGAAGTAGAGTCTACGGATACAACAGGACACCGTGTGGACTCCGATCTGTCTGACGCGCTAGACGATCTAGATCTCCCGGAAATACCAGAGATCTTATCTGATGGCCATGTTGTGGAGGACTGCTGTGATGTTAATGATTTGATGGGTATGTGGATGGTTTGATTAAGGCACTAATATTGTATTTGCTGAGTTTTATGTACATTTATATTTGGCATAGGCATTCTGTCTATGTCTGAGATATTTCGATATATATATATATATATATGTATGTATGTATATAAATATATATGTATATCAGTTGTCTCAGAATATACTTTACAATAGAACATACTTTGTGTACTACTGTTAGAAAAAAACAATAGAATTCGATGCGAAGTACAAATTAATACTCTTATGTGTAAAATATCCGAGTGTATAATTTTATTCTTGTTTTACATACGTCACAACTAATTATCTGATATGATACATTAATAAACACAAATAAATATATGTGTATTTGTACGTATGCACATATATATTTGTATATTTGTATATATATATATATATGCATATACATATTTTTTCATATATGTTCATATATTTTCATATATTCATGTATATATATAAAAATATATTTTTATTAATGAAATATATATAATTATATATATATATAACTGTGTGTATGGCGTGTGTGTAAATTTACATGTATATATGTATATATATATATATATACATCTGTGCTTATATACATGTATATATATATGCATGTGTGTGTGTAAATATAAATATACATATATACGTGTATATATATATATGTATATGTATATATATATATATATATACATGTAAATGTATACAGATATATATATATATATATATATATATATATGGGTTAGTGCGTGTGTGTGTGCGCGTGCGTCTGTCTATTTATTTCTGTTCATATGTATATATATGTATGTATGTATGTATGTATGTATATGTATATATATTTATGTGTGTGTGTGTTTGTGTGTGTGTAGAATTCCCACCTGATTTCTCAATACCCCATTTGCCACATATTCTTTTATCAGATGCCCTGTCCATCACCGCCACCCTACCCATTCCCGTCACCCGTCACACCGCCGAAGACGCAGTCAGTGCCAGTGACTATGACTCATTCTCCGATGACAGTGCGTGTGAGGAGGATACCTCTTGTGGTACGACACTGAACACCGACGCAAGAGAACGGCACATATACACAACGCAACATATGCACTCGGACAGCAATGAGGAGAGTCTGAGACCCGACTCTCGCCCCATAACAGGACAGGCATACGGCGAGGCTGTGGGTGAAGACGAGACCGTTGGAGTTCGGTACGATATCGTACAGCCACCCAGTGCGTCTAATTGGCGGGGCAGTGACGCAGATACCACTAACCAGAGCCCTGGCCCTGCCTCATCTGTGTGTGGTGAAGGTGAAGGTGTGTACGAAAAATATGCGAGCCACGCAGACAGCATGCGCCAACAGAGCGACGCCACGGCAGCGGCTGGGAGAGGCACGTACACGGCACAGGAGAGCAGCACACGCACGTCGTGGGATAAGGACAATGGGCTGTGTGCAGACATGAATGAGGAAGGCTTGAGAGGTACGGACAGCCGTGTAGTGGTGGGGAGATTGGCGAGTGGGGCAGAGATTAGTGGCTTGGGAACTAGTCGGGTGGTAGGTAAAGGCAAACCTAACCTGGTAGATGTCAGTGGAGATATGGGCGACTCTAGAAGTAGTGATGTGGAAGATCGGCGGAGTGACAGCGAGGTATCCTTCAATTCTGGCGGTGGCAGATCAAAGGACACACTGGGGGAAACCTACGAGCCCATGCCCAGGTATCTATAACTAGACATATGTGGGGTGAATATACCTACTGTGAAGTATCTTAAAGATAGGATATGATAAATCGAATAAGTGTAGCATGTATTACCTATACATAGAATTAATAGAATATGTGTAGCACGTAATATCTATTAATAGAATATGGTAAATAAAATATGTGTAGCACGTAATAGCTATATATAGTATATGATAAATAGAATATGTGTAGCACGTAATAGCTATAAATACAATATGATAAATAGAATATGTGTAGCACGTAATATCTATAAATAGAATATGATAAATAGAATATGTGTAGCACGTAATATCTATTAATAGAATATGCTAAATAAAATATGTGTAGCACGTAATAGCTATATATAGTATATGATAAATAGAATATGTGTAGCACGTAATAGCTATAAATAAAATATGATAAATAGAATATGTGTAGCACGTAATATCTATAAATAAAATATGATAAATGGAATATGTGTAGCACGTAATATCTATAAATAGAATATGATAAATAGAATATGTGTAGCATGTAATATCCATAATAGGGTATGTGTAGCATGTACAAATAGGATATGTGTAGCACGAAGTATCTGTCCCACTGTCCTGAATCGGTTCATCGTATACTAGGTAGCACATGTTCTCTTAATTTTTACCCGTAAACTGATGGATGCTATATATGTTTTTCACAGTAATCATGAATTTCTCTTCCTTAATCCTGAATTCCTCATCCGTAATCTTGAATTTTCATCCCTATTCCTTAATATCTCAATCTTAATCCTGAATTCCTCATCCTTAGTCCTAAATTCCTCATCCGTAATCCTGATTTTATCATCCATAATCCTAAATTCCTCAGTCTTAATCACATATTCTTCATCCTTCTTCCGTTATCCCATCCTTGCTGACCCCTTTTTTCCTCTCCCAGATTTATCCCAGAACAGAGCACCGATGTCAATAGCAAAACTCCAGCCGGCGAACATGGAACCGCAGATTATATAAGTGGACCTGCCAAGGATTCTACAAATAGATCTACTACACAGACAGTGGCTATAGATGACGACGTTCGAAGGTCCAAGCCAAAGCACAGCCGAGTCAATGGGTGTGTGTGTGGTTATTGATCGAGTAGAACCCTAAAACCACTTGACGAGTGATATGCTATTGATAAGTGTGTGTGTGGTCAATAACATAGTAAAACCCTAAAACCACTTGACGAGTGATATGCTATTGATGAGTGTGTGTGTGGTTAATAATATAGTAAACCCCTAAACCCTAAAAGACCTTGACGACTGATAGGCTATTGCTGAATGCGTGTGTGGTTAGTGCATGACCACTTGACTTGTGGCCTGCGATTGTTTTACATCTGCTGTGCCACTGAGTTTCGGTCGGCGTGTTGTGTTGAGAATCGCATCAGTCGCACAACAACAAACACAGCAGCTCTTTTCTTACGCGATTATTATTTAAGTGTATTTTTGACTAATTTTGAAGGCTATGGCTTTTCAATTATTTATTTTTTAACTTTAGGGAGTTTTGTAGCATGAGTAGGCACTGCTATGTGAAAGTGTATGTGTATGTAAGTGATGAGCCAGGCTATACTTGAGATGTATGTGCATGTACTACAATTAAGCTTACGCACGTCTTTGTTGGTACCTCTGAGATGTTTCTTGCCTCTGAGGGTATACCATAAATATCGGGTGCTTTTGGGGGTTTAGGGTTTTACTTTATCATTACTGCCCCAAAAGCAATTTCGGGGCATGTGGATCCTGAAATGTCCCGAGAAATTCCAAAACAGTTGCGAGGTTCGCGCCAGACCACTAAATGCCAAATCAACACACTCTTCACCCTGTGTTTCTTTCTAATTCTCATCGACATATCACAATACTCGTAATAACTATGTGCTAAAGCCCATCTCAATTCTCATAATCTGTCTAACAATCCGGTACTATCGGCAGATAGTCAAAGTACCCCCATTGTTTATGAACGGGCTTGTACTACCTACAAGTTGCTAAACCACCCCCCACACACATATATATATATATTCTAACACCAGTTGTATTACTATTACATACAATCTGTATCTAAATTACCCCCATAGTTCACACACAATCTCTATTTAATTTGAAACAGCCCCCATGTTCTAACTACAATCTCTATTCAAGACACCTTCATGTTCTAACTACAATCTCTATTCAAGACACCCCATGGTCCACACATGGTCACTATCTAAACCACCCCCATATTTTATCCCCATACTGTACCATCAACAGATTAAATCGGGGCCGCTCCAGTGCACGAGCCTATTCCAAGTCCAGTCAGAGCCAAATACGTATTCGGAAACGGATAGATCCACACATAACGCCAAACAGCGACCCAGCCACACACACGCCCACACACGCACATGCAAACGCACACACTGTAGCGCTTGCACGCACCAATCGCAGCGTTCAGGCACACCCACAGACTCAGTCACACACACGCACACACACACACACACACACGAACACGAATGGGCATACGCATGTGCGTACACGGGCAGGTGTGGGTGGAGGAGGGAGGGAGAGGCTGAGAGAGGCTGAGATTACCGACAACACACAAACAGGGCTTAAACACACTACTACACACCGACAGGTGGAACGAGAGGGTATAACGTTACCAGTATACATGCACACACACACAGAGCTTAAACACACTACTACACACCGACATGTGGACCAAGATAATAAAACGTTACCAGCACACATACACACACACACCCCAGGACTGTTGGGGGTACAGATGCAGGGAGTCGCATTGAAGGAATCAGACAATGAACGGGTGCGATCAAGTACTACCCGATCCAGGTATGTCGTTAAACGCTATGGAAGTGTATGAGGAGGCGATCACCTATGACGCACGACAAGTATGTCGATATACGTAATTGTAGTGTATATGTATGTGAAATACCGAACTGATGCGATTGTCTATGATCTACTACATTGTCATATATCTCCTATGGATCGATACATGGACCTATATAGATATATGTATGTATGTATGTATATATGTATATATGTATGTGTGTATATATGTATATATATATATATATATATATATATATATATATATATATATATATATATATATATATATATATATATATATATGTATATATATGTGTATGTGTGTATATTATATATATATATATATGTATATGTATATATATAGACACGCACCTGTGATCACTTTTCAAGAAGTGTCCAAATTGACTTCAACGGCTGCATGTTATTTTTATGGCCAAAATAAAACAATCTTGAGATTGGGTGTCGTTTCTGAACTACAAAGTACGTACAATTTAACATTTAATATTTCTGCGCCCATTGTTTCTGGCGTACGAAGACATGATATGTGGATCTAGATCAGATCCTTATATACACCCAATCCTACGTACACGTCAGGTGTCATCCCTCACCCACTGTGACGTACACCTCATTCTACCTACAACGCATACGCTACGTCCACAGACATCTGCGCAATGGTGACCGGTTGACGGAAGACAGCCAAATGCGTCTACAGCGATCTGGCACAGACACCCCATTAGTCTCAAACACATCACATGATCCAGCACTAGTGGCCCGATACGACTCGGGTCTGAAACTGAAGGTGTGTATGTATGTGTGTAGGTAGGTATGTTGGGTGAGACGTGGCGTAATCTAAAAATAAAATTCATATATCACAGACATAGTATGTATAAAGATACAAAGTATTGTGAGCTGCGTATCAAATCGATGGAGCAATGCCATAACAACAGCCAAACCTTGTGGCACGATCTCATTTGGATGAGGCTGATGGTATATATGCGTATAAGTAGGTATGTGGGATAGGACGTAGAGTAATCTAAAAATAGATTTCATGTACCATCGTAGATCGCATACACAATAGAAAGTCACGGTGTGTTGGTGCTGATATAGATCAAAGTCGATGTATTGTAGAATACATATCTGGCCGGTAGGTAAGCTGAAAACTCCAGCGTCTCATACGTACTCTACATACCACTTACTACGGCACTTACTATCTTGTAGTACTGTGATGCTAATTGTATGCATGTGATGCGTATGCTGTCAGTAGTGGATATTCATTCTATTTATAGCCATGCGTCCTCGGGCTACAGACTTGAATTCGGGACAGGCAGATAACCCTAAACCTTAGACCCTAGACCCTATGATTTTGATGCAGTTGAACCTCAAACGTTACAACCTAGGCACCGTAAGTGCAATAACCGTGAACACATGGTCCATGAAGTATTGGGTGTATCTGCAGTTCATGAAGATACTATATCCTCGTGATGTGATGGTTGTTGATAAACTGGTGGTAGTATAACATACTGATCTACGCTCTATATCTGACACACCTTACCCTCTCGTTGTGTTTGTTACTGTGAACTGTGACCTATAGACCAGTATCACCGCCCCGATCCCAAAGGCTCCCACAGAGGACCGGATTGTCCTCAACTCCGCAGCTTTTCAAAGAGCGGGAGACGATAGTACCGTGGAAGAGACAAACAAAAACTTCACATTACAGGTACATATTGAATTGCCTGTCGGAGTGTTTGTGTCCAAAAACTAATATACATATGTATATATCTATATATATCTCTATATCTATCTATATATCTATTTATCTATTTTTCGTAGATAGAGCGTCACTCTTTACAAAGCTACGCACTATATTCGGCACAACTGCTCACTATCACTCTCAATCCTTCACTCTCTGTACTAACGAAATGTTCATGGATCGCAGATAACGAGCATCAACTCGAAACACGCATCGAGCGGCAAACAGATTTCCAGTCGACGTTCCTATAGACGGAGTAATGGTAAGTCAAGTGGCCTGTCATTGAAGTCTGTGTGTGTGTGCTTGCGTATATATATATATATACATTCAGGCGCTTATAAGTCTTGTCTTCTACCTATCTACTCCATGGAGTAGTTCTATTAATATCCTCCAACTCATATCAAGAACATCAAAATTAACAGATTGGTGGCTTACCCCAAGCATCTGAGTATGTCCATCCACACACATTCGGGTGTGAGTGTTACGCTACATGTGTGTATACGTATACACACACACACACATACATACATGCATACAAACTTGCTCGCGTGGGGCCAGCAGGGTATGTATGTAGACACTTTGACTGTTATATACATATATATATATATATATATATATATATATATATATATATATATATATAAGATATAGATTTAGATGTAGATGTAGATATATAGATAAATACATACATAGAAACATGGAAACATAATCATAGTCCATTGTCCTTCACACAGAGTTGAGTGGACCTATACGCATGGCCGCCGGCCTGGCAACAGACGATATAGAATTGCACGATGAGCAAAAATATCAAAATGCGCAAGGAAATCAGGATTACAGCAGAAAAACAGGCACGGGTAATACGGCCAAAAAGGGAATCAGTTTGGAGTTTGAACCCGATCCGTATGATCCCGATTACTGTGAGGAACGCTGGACCGAGGCTCTACGCGCAGACGCAGAGCGAAAATCAGGTGAGTTTTATCAGACAACTGGATACTATAAGTACTACGACAAGACTGATGAACTTGTGAGTATTGTATGCGTAAGCACTGTATATGCAAATAAAAAAGTATGGTTTTATATTTATATTTATATTTATATATGAATATATATATATATATATATTATATATATATATGAAGCATGAACAAGTGATTCGGCGATCTGTAATTAGTAGTTGTGAAAGATAACAGTGTGTATGTGTGTATATATGTATATATATATATATATATATATATATATATGTATATGTATATGTATATGTATATGTATATATATATATGTACAAATCTTTGTATATGTAAATATTCAGCCAATACTCAAATACACTACAACGGAAATGCAGTGGCTGAGCATGTAGCGCAATTCAAAGGCCTAAACGGACACGAGAAGAAGCGTGCACGCAAACGAGACCGGCTGTCTAAAGCAGTGTACAAAGCAGCTTTCAATATCTCTACCAGCTTACCGCAATGGGTAAGTAGAATCCACGTATATCTACATATATACATGTGTATGCGTGTGTGTGTCTACATACTTTGACTTATTACTTTCTTACTTATTTACATTTTTTTATATTCATCCACATACACATATATATATATATATATATGTATATATACATACATATATATATATATATATATGTGTGTGTGTGTGTGTGTGTGTGTGTGTGTGTGTGTACAGATATATCTGGGTGTGTGTGTGTATATATTATATATATATATATATATATATATATATATATATATATATATTATAAGTATAGAAGTATAAAAGTATATACAGCAAATACAGCAAATACGCAATTTGTTGTATTCTATATGTACTTGTGCTTACAGTTGCTCTACCCATACGTATCTCACACTTGTCGTACGGAGATTAAATTCAAAGCATAGATAACGGAGTGACAGGATACATACACTGATTGCCATATCTCCAAATACTTCTAATGGGGTTGAATCACTTATTGGTGATCAATTACTCTCTATTCAATACGGGCATTGGAAAACCCCTAGACCCTAAACACTGATAACACGGACATAGTATCATAATCACATACAACGGACGGATAAATACCGACTACCTCCCCCGGGCGAGCCGTGTTCAACCGAGTATTCGTACCAGTACACATTGCTCGGTTGGCTACAACGTGTATGCTACAATTCCCCTTGATACACCCACACCTACCACCCATACCAACCACCCATCGATACCTTCTCCATACCCAGGACGGCAGAAAGACCGTACTATCCTCAAGCGCTGGCAAGACTATATGCGAAGGACAGCCCCGGGGAGCAACCCCCGCAGGCGACCACTCCACATACAACACTACAGGCACACAACTACGCACCTACACGGGGAATGGAGATGGGACTGATCCTGAGAAGCAACTGGGAGGGCCGGGGCAAGGGCCAGGATATGCGCGTACAGAGAATGGCGTAGAATGGGAGCAGAGGCGTGACATGCAACGCAACGATATGGCATATCGGACTGGTATGATGTGGTTTATAAATCATTTGTGTTAATGTACATGTGTGTGGAACGTTTTGGGCTGGTTTGCATTGATTTGTACAAGAGAGTTATGCTTGTGTATATGTAGGTATATTTGGTGCTGTTAACGCCTATTTCACAGGGCAGAATACGAAAATCCACTTCCACAAGTACCCTGATGTGTTCATTCCATATACAGATATTCTTCCTGAATATATATATATATATACATATACATATACATATACATATATATATATATATATATATATGTATATATATATACTCTCACATGCTCTATAACACATTCATACCTCTACGCATATATCATTAAAGTTCATTTTGGTTTGCATATTCTCACTTGTATTCTTCCTTTCTTCCTTTCCAAATTTACTTGCATGATATCTACACGCTCACAGGATCCAACACGCGACACATAGAGCGATCGGACCATGAAGTGCTGAGTGGCGATGAAACGCAACAGAATGTGCGATATAGCAGAAGGAAGAAGTACTCACGCGTGAACTGTGATCCCATCTATGCTGATCATGACGATCAAATGTGAGTACAACCCTCGAGGAGCCGCCCCGCCGTCAGTTTATAGATTATATAGTGGGTAGGAAAGTGGGTCAGATACGTTGCGACAAAATAAAAACAATTGCCGATTGGATGTGGGAGCGAGACACGCTCTGTTGTCCAATAAAGTTTGAGATACGAACTATACGACGCAACCCATGATCCGTTTCAGCTGCTATTCATGGGAATAACTATACGTAGTGCCACGATCCGATTTCGCAGCTAGGGTTTATGGGAAATATTATACGTAGAACCATGATTCGATTCAGCTACTTAGGGGGAATACTATACGTAGTGCCATGATCCGTTTCAGTTGCAAGATTTCATTGGAAAAACTATACGTAGTGCCATTAACCGTTTCAGTTGCTAATTTTCATGGGGAATACTTAACATAGTGCCATGATCTGTTTCAGTTGCTAGGGACTATGAGAAATACTATACGTAGTGCTATACTCTGTTTCAGCTGCTAGGGTTTATGGAAAATACTATACGTAGTGCTATACTCTGTTTCAGCTGCTAGGGTTTATGGAAAATACTATACGTAGTGCTATACTCTGTTTCAGCTGCTAGGGTTTATGGAAAATACTATACGTAGTGCTATACTCTGTTTCAGCTGCTAGGGTTTATGGAAAATACTATACGTAGTGCTATACTCTGTTTCAGCTGCTAGGGTTTATGGAAAATACTATACGTAGTGCTATACTCTGTTTCAGCTGCTAGGGTTTATGGAAAATACTATACGTAGTGCTGCTATACTCTGTTTCAGCTGCTTTTTGGTTTATGGAAAATACTATACGTAGTGCTATACTCTGTTTCAGCTGCTAGGGTTTATGGAAAATACTATATGTAGTGCCATGGACCGTTTGAGCTTGTTGGGATTTATGGGAAATACTATACGTTGTGCCATAATCTGTCTCAGCTGCTAGGGTTTATGGGAAATACTGTAAGTATTGCCATGAACTGTTTGAGCTGCTAGGGTTGATGAGAAATGCTATACGTAGTGCCACGGTTCGTTTGACCTGCTAGTGTTTATTGCAAATGCAATACGTAGTGTCACGGTCCGTATGAGCTGCTAGGGATTATTGGAAATACTATACGTAGTGCCATGATCCGTTTGAGCTGCTAGGGTTTACAGGAAATACTATACGTAGTGTCATAATCTGTTTCAGCTGCTAGATTGTTACGGGACATACTATACGTACTGCCATGATCCGTTTGAGCTGCTAGGGTTCATGGAAATCCTATATGTAGTGTCATAATCTGTTTCAGCTGCTAGTTTATTACGGGACATACTATACGTACTGCAATGATCCGTTTAAGCTGCTAGGGTTTATAGGAAATACTATACGAAGTGTTATAATCTGTTTCAGCTGCTAGATTGTTATGGGACATACTATACGTACTGCCATGATCCGTTTAATCTGCTAGGGTTTATAGGAAATACTATTCGTAGTGCCATTATCCGTTTCAGTTGCTAAATTTCATGGGGAATATTATACTTAGTGCCATGAACAGTTTCAGCTTCTAGGGTTTATTGGAAAAACTATAGGTAGAACCGTGATCCGTTCGAGCTACTAGGGTTTATGTGAAATACTATACGTATTGCCATTATCTATTTCAGTTGCGAAGTTTCATGAGGAATACTATACGTAGTGCCATACTGTTTCAGTTGCTATGTCTCATGGGGAATACTATTCGTAGTGCCATGATCCGTTCTAGTTGCTATGTCTCATGTGAAATACTATTCGTAGTGCCATGAACAGTTTCCGCTTCTTGAGTTTATTGGAAAAACTATAGGTAGAACCGTGATCCGTTAGAGCTGCTAGGGTTTATGTGAAATACTATACGTAGTGTCATGATCTGTTTTAGCTGCTAGATTGATATGGGACATACTATACGTACTGCCATGAACCGTTTGAACTGCTAGGGTTTATGGGAAATACTATATGTAGTGTCATAATCTGTTTCAGCTGCTAGATTGTTATTGGACATACTATACGTACTACCATGATCCTATTAAGCTGCTAGGGTTTATGGGAAAAACTATTCGTAGTGCCATTATCCGTTTCAGTTGCTAAGTTTCATGGGGAATACTATACTTAGTGCCATGAACAGTTTCAGCTTCTAGGGTTTATTGGAAAAACTATAGGTAGAACCGTGATCTGTTCGAGCTACTAGGGTTTATGTGAAATACAGTACGTATTGTCATTATCCATTTCAGTTGCGAAGTTTCATGGGGAATACTATACGTAGTGCCATACTGTTTCAGTTGCTATGTCTCATGGGGAATACTATTCAGTGCCCATGATCCGTTCTAGTTGCTATGTCTCATGGGAAATACTATTCGTAGTGCCATGATCCGTTCTAGTTGCTATGTCTCATTGGGAATAATATACGTAGTGCCATGAACAGTTTCCGCTTCTAGGGTTTATTGGAAAAACTATAGGTAGAACCGTGATCCGTTAGAGCTGCTAGGGTTTATGTGAAATACTATACGTGGTGTCATAATCTGCTTTAGCTGCTAGATTGTTATGGGACATACTATACGTACTGCCATGATCCGTTTGAGCTGCTAGGGTTCATGGGAAATCCTATATGTAGTGTCATAATCTGTTTCAGCTGCTAGTTTATTATGGGACATACTATACGTACTGCAATGATCCGTTTAAGCTGTTAGGGTTTATAGGAAATACTATACGTAGTGCCATGGACCGTTTGAACTTCTAGGGTTTATGGGAAATACTATACGTAGTGTCATAATCTGTTTCAGCTGCTAGATTGTTATGAGACATACTATACGTACTGCAATGATCCTATTAAGCTGCTAGGGTTTATGGGAAATACTATTCGTAGTGCCATTATCCGTTTCAGTTGCTAAGTTTCATGGGGAATACTATACTTAGTGCCATGAACAGTTTCAGCTTCTAGGGTTTATTGGAAAAACTATAGGTAGAACCGTGATCCGTTCGAGCTACTAGGGTTTATGTGAAATACTATACGTATTGCCATTATCTATTTCAGTTGCGAAGTTTCATGGGGAATACTATACGTAGTGCCATACTGTTTCAGTTGCTATGTCTCATGGGGAATACTATACGTAATGTCATGATCCGTTTGAGCTGCTAGGGTTTATGGGAAATACTATTCGTAGTGCCATGATCCGTTTAAGCTGCTAAGGTTTATGGGAAATACTATACGTAGTGCCATGATTCGTTTAAACTGCTAGCGTTTATGGGAAATACTTTTCGTTATGGCATTATCCCTTTCAGTTGCTAAGTTTAATGGGGAATATTATACGTAGTGCCATGATCTGTTTCAGTTGCTAGGGTTTATGGGAAATACTATACGTAGTGCCATGATTCGTTTAAACTGCTAGCGTTTATGGGAAATACTATTCGTTATGGCATTATCCCTTTCAGTTGCTAAGTTTCATGGGGAATATTATACGTAGTGCCATGATCTGTTTCAGTTGCTAGGGTTTATGGGAAATACTATACGTAGTGCCATGATTCGTTTAAACTGCTAGCGTTTATGGGAAACTATTCGTTATGGCATTATCCCTTTCAGTTGCTAAGTTTCATGGGGAATATTATACGTAGTGCCATGATCTGTTTCAGTTGCTAGGGTTTATGGGAAATACTATACGTAGTGCCATGATCTGTTTAAGCTGCTAAGGTTTATGGGAAATACTATACGTAGTGTCATGATTCGTTTAAACTGCTAGCGTTTATGGGAAATACTATTCGTTATGGCATTATCCCTTTCAGTTGCTAAGTTTCATGGGGAATATTATACGTAGTGCCATGATCTGTTTCAGTTGCTAGGGTTTATGGGAAATACTATACGTAGTGCCATGATTCGTTTAAACTGCTAGCGTTTATGGGAAATACTATTCGTTATGGCATTATCCCTTCAGTTGCTAAGTTTCATGGGGAATATTATACGTAGTGCCATGATCTGTTTCAGTTGCTAGGGTTTATGGGAAAATACTATACGTAGTGCCATGATTCGTTTAAACTGCTAGCGTTTATGGGAAATACTATTCGTTATGGCATTATCCCTTTCAGTTGCTAAGTTTCATGGGGAATATTATACGTAGTGCCATGATCTGTTTCAGTTGCTAGGGTTTATGGGAAATACTATACGTAGTGCCATGATCTGTTTAAGCTGCTAAGGTTTATGGGAAATACTATACGTAGTGTCATGATTCGTTTAAACTGCTAGCGTTTATGGGAAATACTATTCGTTATGGCATTATCCCTTTCAGTTGCTAAGTTTCATGGGGAATATTATACGTAGTGCCATGATCTGTTTCAGTTGCTAGGGTTTATGGGAAATACTATACGTAGTGCCATGATCTGTTTGATCTGCTAGGGTTTATGCGAAATACTATACGTAGTGCTATGATCTGTTTCAGCTGCTAGGGTTTATGGGAAATACTATATGTAGTGCCATGATCCGTTTGAGCTGGTAGGTTTCATATTAGATAGTATACGTTGTGTCATGATCCGTTTGAGCTACTAGGGTTTATGGGAAATACTATACGTAGTGCCATGATCCGTTTCGGCTGCTAAGTTTTATAAGAATCCTGTATGTAGCGTAATCGATGCGAGTGTTGTGAGCCCGTATGTGCCGATTATCAACTGCAGACGTCTGTAACATTGGAGTAATTGTGTGCTACTATGCTATGGTAATAAAGGTTACTTCACAGGTGATTTCCGCTGTCAGAGGTGGGTTGCAGATTCACTTAGCCCTGGTGGTGCGCATGATGCTGTTCGTCTTTCGATTACTTATTGATGGCTATAAAACATAATTAGGTTTTAAAATCAATGTCCGAGAGTTAAAAACCTGTCAAATGAATATATTAGAAATGAAGGGCGAAAAGCTTAACAACAATTTTCTGTTCCCTGGGCTAATTCTACAAGACGGACGAATATCCCTCTGCCACCCATCAGTCACTCTACGATGAGTAACATACACTGGTAGTCAATGAGACTGGATTGTCGGGCAGTCTGAAGTAAAAGCAGTGGAAAAGTATCTTTCTCAGTTTTCCGTATTACATCGAAACGTACGGCTATAAACGAGAGCAAGATGTCATGCAATTCTGAGTATTCACATACTGCTCTTAGTCTAGGAATTCGGGGAGAAATCATCCCACACTGTCAAGTATTTGAAGAATCTGATAATACAAACAGCAGAAACAGGCCCTGGAGAACACGGAAGCAGGAAGCTGACATCTCCACCAATGCATTTCCGTCTCCGTCACTGTACGTGTATGGCTAATAAGTTGAAGAGCTGAGCTGAAAGTTCATTTTCATATAAAATGCGTTTTTCGGTTGGACAAGGAATGTACAGATACTTTAACAACCAGCACAATCCTGAGTATCTACTACTATTTGGAGTCAATCTAGGGTATCCCTAATGCGAGAATGAATGGCTGCCAATTTTCTTCTCCGGACACAATCAAGTTGCGGGGCTTCCGAAGTCTGTTTCTGCTGAATTTAGAGACACTGTCTATCTGATCCAAAAGAATAGTGCCACAGGGGACGGCGCGTTGGTTAAGATTTAAAGTCAATTGTGAAGCAGAGCAGCAGCAAGTCACGGCTGCATGGCTGTATGGATTGCCGTTCACGACAAAGAATCAACCAAAGTATATCCTTAGAACGTGCATCAAGCTGATCAATATCACCAAGTAACCGCGGCATCCCATGGAAGTTAGCCTTTTTTATATATAGATTACAATGCTTCAAACCGGAGGTACTTCCTTGTATTTTCAATCTCACCTGGGTGCAGAAACGGCGGCAATTTTGCATAAGCTGAACTTTATCGTAGCTCGTCAGACAACTATTTCAATCGCTTCGGTCCGGAAAAAAGCAAAGTCAAGGCCTTTTGACATGGCATTAACATTTTGGTACATCTGTAAACTTTGATGGAAATTACTAGGTTTCAAACTATATTAAACTAAAATACAATTTAGTCAGTTAGGATTTAGCAGTGGTAGCTTGTGTAAGAATGATCGGGACTGCCTCTTGTTAAGAGCCTAAATATCCTCGATCACACAGGGCGTACCTCTAGCTGTTCTTTATTGAATAATTTTCACTAGAAGTACTAAGTGTTCATGACCACTTGCCTAATTTGTAAATAGACATAATAACGTAAGTCACGTTAATACATTAGCTGATATAAATAAAGTTCCATCTGAAGAAAAGTTAAAAAAAGAAAAAGACTTATTGGATTTTGGAGATTGGCGGGAGGACCAAAATCTATAAGTAGTAGTTCGGAGATTATAAAATTTAGTTTATAATATCCTACATCTACTAATGTCTCAAATAGGTCCAAGTAGATGAGTCATACCAAATACTCAGGCTATTGGAGCCATCAAAGTGAATTTAGAACACTTTGGAAATATTGGAAAAAAGAGCTTGTACTAAATTATTTAAAATACAAATAAAAACCAATGTAGTATCTCAATTGATCTTGATATTTTAGACTGACCGGAGGCCGTATTTCTACATAGCCCCCAGTAGCTTTTAGAACTACGAACGTACGTTAAGATACGATCTAGTTGGTAAAGCGAAAACCAAAGTAAAACGGTTTCGGTCATGACTTATCGAGTAAGTATGTGCCTATATGTACGAGTTCAAGACTCATGTTGTACTCTATGTCGTTTAGTATTTGGTCCCGTAACCATTTCCGATGTAGGCGCCTTACGTTTATTATTTGGTAAGGTAATAGCCAAAGGCTGTTCTTCATTAGTAAGTAAGTTTGAACAATTTTCTGCACTGTTGGTAAGCAGATCAGAAAGTTTAGTCACGTAGGAAGTAGGTGGCAAATAGGAATTTCATATCCGTCAGGGTTTGTAGTCACCTGAGGAAACCCTTTTCGTTTATCTCGTGTGTTCTTATGTAAACGCTTGTTCCATTTCTTATTAAAGATACGAAGAAAGTCGCGAGATTCACGAAATGCATCGGAGGTTAGCCAAGCTACTGTCCCATCCATGAAACGGGTCTTGTAGTAAGTGTAACCGTCTTCGGATGTTTTATCAATTATATCTTTTGACTTGTGACTCCATAACTGGTATATCAGAATCAAATGAGCGAGCGAATGAGAGTTCGGAGGTAGGGATACGGTGAGTGCCTAGATTGGTTGCGCTAGTACCATCAATGTTATTCACTTCGTAAGTATCACTCTTCTCATCATGGTAGGAAATAACAAAAGGTCCTATCGTCTTAGAAGAGAGTTCGGTAACGTTGGCGTTTCGATTTATAATGTTAACGTAATCGCCGACTTTGAACTGAACAATGTTCTTAGTGTTATTCCATCGGTCATACGCTTTAAGTAGGACGCGATTCTTGTGCTCGAGTAAACAGGGGTAAACAACGTTCTGCATATGCTCGATCTTTTGTAGCCACGGGGTAGCGTGTTTCTCGGGCGCAGTTTTATCAAACGTTGCTTGTAATTCACTATAGCGGCCAAAGAAATAGTGAAACGGGAGTGTTCCAGTTTGAGGATTCATGCAGTTATTCATTTGAGTCTGAACCCATTTCAAATGATAAGGCCACATATCCTCAACGTCGTCTAGTGCGGTACGCAAGAGTTTCTTAAGTTCTCTATGACGTGTCTCATTTGCACCCTGCGTTTGAGGTTTGTAAGGAACACCACGCCTATGGGTCATGCCTGATACGAGTATAAGTGCCTCCATTACGTCGGTACAAAACTCACTACCGTTATCAGAACATAGTACTCGGGGAAACCGAAGTCATTAAAGACGTGATAGCATAATTCTGCCACTGTTTGTGGACGTTTGTTCGGTATTGCATAAAGCAAAGTTATAGCCCGAAGCCACACATAAGAAATGACAGATATATACATCGCCAGTATGCTTGGATCGCGGGAGTTTAACCAAATCGACTATGACTCGGCGCATCGGTTGGTCTTCTGTCACACTTTTTTAGGGTGCCCAACCGTATCGCTTGATCTGGTTCTTTTCACAATCAGTACAGCGTCGGTATACTTCACGTATGGTTTCTTTCAGCGCCGGGTGATCAAGCCCTGCACGAATAGCCATTTTATATAAGTATGCTCATATGCTCGATGCGTTAAATTATGTATAATTTTAACTCTACTTTCGAGCTCCTCTAAGTCAGTCAGATTCTGCGTAACGCTGGCTGGATGAACCATAGTCCTGTTGGAAAGGGCAACCTCAGTATCAGGAGGGGTAGAGTCCTGAGATACATAATTGACAACATTGGATTGTTGAAGTATCTTCTTCAGTTGTTTCGCAACTCCTGGCTGTTCTTTAAGCAGCGCTTTAAGTAGTTGAGTGCGAGCTTCAGGTTCTCTTAGAGTTTTGAGTCTTTGATCCATGGCCTTAGCTAGTCCCATGTTTTTTACGATCTAATGCCGTTTCAATCGGCATTACCTCGACTGCAATCTTGTTGGGTGCATGTGTTGTACGAGTCTTGAGCTTTTGTTCAAACTCTTTAGACTCCTCTAGTTTAGCTAAGAATTCGGTTGAGGGTTTCCACTTAGTGGTACCTGCAGGACCGATGCGACAAACAATGGTGTGTTTCCAAGGCGTCTTCTTAATAGAATAGGATCCCTGATACAAGAACGTGTCGGTTTCACGGTCGACATAAATAGGTTCGTCTTGAATCATATTAATTAAATCACGTATCCATGGGTCGGAGTTACGTAAGGGACAACACAGCGTAATGGTAGATTCAGTAATATTAACATAATTTAACAACTGTGCGATAAGTTGACAAGGTGGGTTAGCCCACGCATTATGCTTTGATAAGTCAAGCTGAAATGCATCACCTTTAGGATGAGTCAACGACCTATATTCAGAAACCTGTTTGTTATGTTCTGCGGCGAACATATCAACAGTAAATGGACCCCATCGTGATTGAGCGAGGTTAAACCATTTCTTATTTAGCATCCAATCGGTTGCTAATAACTCTTTGACTGTTTTCTGGTAGTCGGGCACAAGTCGAGAGAGCATGTCAGGAAGATGGTTATGTATTCCTGGAATGTGTGTTATATTAAAAGCGAACTTGGCAATAATGTCATGCCAGCGGCTCACCAACTGTGAATCAGGGTTCATATCTTTTAAGTATGTTAAAGACTTTTGATCACAGGCGACAGTAAAGTAACTTCCATAAAGGTAGTCTTTAAACTGTCTTAGCGCAGTAACTATAGCAAGGAGCTCTTGTTTAACGGTAGGGTAATTCCGTTGACTCTTATTATAACTCTTGCTAAAGAATTGTATGTAGCGCGGTTTACTATTTATCGTTTGGTAAAGCACTCCACCTACCGCTCGATCTGAAGCGTCGGTTGCTACTTGGAATGGGACACCATCCACAGGGTACTGCATGATGGGTGCGTCCATTACTTTACTTTTGACTAGTTTAAATGCATCATCACATTCTTTAGTCAAAGCTTTCCCCAAAGGTCCTTTGTGCAGCCGTGGGTGACTGAAAGGCTTTAAGTAATGAGAAAGATGCGGTACCGAATCCGAGAAGAAGTTAACAAACCCACACACACAGAGTTCACATCTCTTCCAGTAATTGGTGTTGATAAATCCAACAGAAACTGTTTCTTGCCAGGATCAATTTCTACCCCTGCTGCAGATGCTTTGTAGCCAAGTAAGTGTATAGTATCTTTAGCAAAAGAACACTTGTCTTCGTTAATCTTAAGTTTAGCATGATTAAGTCGCTTTAAGACTTCTTTAACGAGTTTAGCATGTTCATGTGCTGTCTTTGTAAAGATAACTATATCATCTAAATAGACTGATACGTTATACGACAGGTCCGCAAATAGTTCCATCATAACTTGTTGGAAGAAAGAAGGTAACATGTGTAAGCCTTCAGGTGCACCTTTAAACTGGTACTTCTTACCTTGCCAAGTAAAGGAAAAGTATTTCCTATGAGGCTGATATATTTGTAGTTGATGGAATGCAGCTTTTAAGTCTATCTTGGAAAAGATAGTCGCACCTCCATTTTGCGTAGTATCTCGCTTATCTTAGGTAAGGGAAAACTATGTTGCGGAATTAGTTTGTTGATTGGCGACAGGTCTAGTACTACTACTGTTTTTTACTAAACGTTCCATCAGATTTATATTGATCGACCGCTAAGAGAGCTAAGTTAACTGGGGTTGCATCATAATTGATTTCAATTAGACCCTGTTTTAACCAATCTTCGATTTGGGTTTTGACAACGTCTTTGTGTCTCCAACTCACGTAGTTATGTGAAGGACACTTTAACTTAGAGAAGTCGACGTTTGTTAAGTCAAGTCTAACGTACCCATTAGAGAACTTAAACATACACCAGTCAGTTATTGCAATCTTCCTGTTTTGTATAATTAAGTCCATAATTATATCGGTGAAGTGCGGAATCATATCCTTTGCTTCACCTTCCGGAGGTTTAGGTATCTTTAACATATTATCATCTGACTGATCTTTATTCGGGTCTAGCCCATTAGGCAGACCAGTGAGTGTTATACCTAAACTGAGAAGATCAGTCATACCTATAATTAAATCGTATTTCTGAGACATGTCAGTAACGATTAGGTGAGTCTTCACTTCTCTTCTATCTGACAGCATTATGTGTGCATAGTCAATGGCTTGTTCGCAAGTAGTAACTTTGCCATTTCCCAAGATTAAATCAGTTGTTTCGTTATGGACAGCCATATCTGTAGCGTAGGCTACTCGGCATGAGATAGCAGAGACTTCAGCCCCTGGATCAAATAGTGCCATAACTTTTCTCCATTTACGAAAACTGTTTGAAAGATACGTTCATCTCCTTTGGTATAGATTTTATTGAACATTTTCTCTCATAATCTTGCTCTAGTGCGCACATATGGTACTGTCAGTGCTTAACTTGGACGTCTGGTAAGTCCTTGCAATCCTCTTTGTGCCAACCGTTAGTACCTTGCAAGTAGCACACTCTTTCATATAGTGTCCAAAATCTGGCTTGCCTGGTGCACATAACAGGGTCGTGTCTACCATTCCACTTGCCATTACGTTTTGTGAGGTTGTAACCACACTTCTTGCAAGGCGCTCTCACCTTCTTATCACCTTTCGGTTCGGTAGAAGTAGAGCCAGTACCCTCCAGTAGTAGTGCGAGGTTTCTTAGTACTACGCGCAGTATTAGTCTCTACTGCGTTTCGCTTAGTGGGCTGGGTGTAGCTCGTGGTACTAAGTACTCTAGTAGAGGAATTGGTATGCATTGTGTACTATCTTCTCAAAGACAGACCAAGGCATAGATCGCAAATCACCATAGGCGATGATGTCATCATTGACTTTCTTAAAGAGGTTAGCTCCCAGAGTCTCCATCATCTGACAAATTAATAAATATTCGCCAGTATAGGTACGACCACCCATCCGTGTATTCATATGTGTCATATGAGCTAGAGCACCTCGAATAGTGGTATCGTTCGCAAAGAACTTGCGAGACTCTAGAAGTTCACGGTCACGTGCATCTTCAAAAAAAAGGTGTTAAGTATATTATCACGCAACTGGTGCCAGGGTAGGGCTTTCCAGTTGGGCTCATGAGCCTTCAAGATAGTTCGCCATTCACCTGGGCTCACAGAAATGAATAAAGGCATTCATCATCTGCTTATCCCTAAGGCTGGCAGACTCCTTAAGTTGGTCGAAGGCCTTCAGTGTCTCCACTGTACTCTCATTAGTAGAGAAATCGACCTCAGCCTGCGCGTTACTCTAGCTGCTTTATAAAGCTTGGTTCTAAGTGTTCACGAGGCTCATGCTCAGTGCTACGGGCTGCTAGGTGCCAAGATGGTGTCTATTTCCTTTCTCTTGTTATCGATTAGATAGCGAATGTTATCCGCTTTCCTATCGTCAAGGTCAGAGTCATTCAATAGACGGTCCTCAAGGACTTGCATACCAGAGCGTAATAGCCTGAGACGAGTATATGTGTGGTTCTCACTTCCTCATCCTCAGGATTAGAGCGGGAACTCTCTAACGAGGTACTGGTGTGTAGCGATTGCCAAAATCGTGATTACCAGGGTTAGTTTGGCAAATGAGGGTCGATATTACGAGGATGGTAAGCCTCATCGAGTTCCATACGATCATATCCTCTGACAGGGTTAGGTTTGTCAAGAGGATGGTCGATGGTAGCATCAGAGCCATAGAGATTAAATTTTGAAATATTATCTCTCTCGCCAGTGGTAATTGGCTTAGTGGTAAACATACTGGCTGGTAAACCAGTAGGTCTCGGGTTCGAAACCCGGCCCGAAATTTTTTTTTCTTCTTCGGTATAGGAAGAATATCAGCCAAGTGGGACACGATAGAGGGGTCCACAACTGCTGCTGCCGCTAGCTCCTTCAAGAGCGCTTCCAGTGCGGTTCAATTGGCGTCGAGATTGAGAGGATCCAACCACTCGTTGTCGAGTTATGGCGTCCTCAGCTTCGGCCCCAAGATTTGAGCTGAATGGAATGGTTTCTCCATCGATGGCGAAACCGAAATTTCGGACAGGTCCAATACTTCCTTTTCACGCCGGATTTGTGCTGGAGTGTCCTTTTAGATGTGGAGTTATAATGCCCCGACATTCGTATCCACGAATTTTCCAGCCTTTCGACGTTTATCCCCAATATTTGACGGCACGTGGTCAGGGGGGGGGCAAGCTGGGGTCCTGAGCTTCACTCCTAGGTGATACACGGACGCTGGCGAGCCTTTCCGCGGGTAGTAGATACCTCTTCTTCAAGGCTTTAGGATCCGACGAGTCATCCTCAGAATAATCCTCTGTACCAACCTCAGAATTTGCTTCCCCAACAGTATCCTCGGCAGGCTCAACTCCAGACAGGCTAGGTGTTTCCACAGGGATCTCAGGAACCTCGGCAGGCTTAGCAGGCTTAGAGCTAGCGGCTCCCTTGCCTTTAGAAGTACCCTTAGCCATAGTATTTGCTGGATAGTAAATCGATGTCAGACAGTCTAGAAGCAGTACACTACTGTAACTACTATTTAACTGAAAAATATGTAAACTTTGATGGAAATTACTAGGTTTCAAAACCATATTAAACTAAAATACAATTTAGTCAGTTAGGATTTAGCAGTGGTAGCTTGTGTAAGAATGATCGGGACTGCCTCTTGTTAAGAGCCTAAATATCCTCGATCACACAGGGCGTACCTCTAGCTGTTCTTTATTGAATAATTTTTCACTAGAAGTACTAAGTGTTCATGACCACTTGCCTAATTTGTAAATAGACATAATAACGTAAGTCACGTTAATACATTAGCTGATATAAATAAAGTTCCATCTGAAGAAAAAGTTAAAAAAAAAAAAAAAAGACTTATTGGATTTTGGAGATTGGCGGGAGGACCAAAATCTATAAGTAGTAGTTCGGAGATTATAAAATTTAGTTTATAATATCCTACATCTACTAATGTCTCAAATAGGTCCAAGTAGATGAGTCATACCTACCAAAATACTCAGGCTATTGGTTTTGTATCAAAGTGAATTTAGAACACTTTGGAAATATTGGAAAAAGAGCTTGTACTAAATTATTTAAAATACAAATAAAACCAATGTAGTATCTCAATTGATCTTGATATTTTAGACTGACCGGAGGCCGTATTTCTACACATCACACAGTGCCTTTTTGACACTCCTGAGGAAAAGATCACAAAGTGCAGTGTTTTCGAGATTACAACATATATTGCACCGAAAAGACTTGGGGGGCAAACCCAAACCGATTTTCTACAGATATTTTTTTTCCATGATGGTGATCATTTATAGAATAGACTAAAACAGGCTTGTTATGTCACTCGACACCTTGTACGACTTGTATAAGCTCTCGTATGCCCATGTCTATGTTATAATGACTTTTTTTTTCCATACATGTGAAGGCAAGACAAGTGAGAGAAAAACCAGAGGGGTTGTCATGTTAAAGAATACGATCTGTTGGTAACCGATCACAATCTAGTGCTACGGACGTGTACATTGATATGTAGCTGCGCGAGAAGCAAAGTGGTTCAATACAGACCGAAATTGAGAGTGAATTCTGGAAGCAAGCTTGCTTGATCGGCAGTCAGAAAGGCGGGTAAAATAATCATTGAAGGGGCGAAACAGGACGCGGGAAGGCAACTCTTGGGAAAAATGTAACAACAGAACAGATAGAAGGGCTTTACAACAAAGAACTAGTAAGATAAAACCCAACAACAAAGTCCAGTTTCTTTCATCCTGTAGCACCTGTCCTTCATTTTATTCTCCCTCAATTTTCTTCTTAAAAAACAAAACAGCAGAAAAATGTACGGGAATATTGTACGCTTAATGCACTATTGAAAATAATTACGTCGTGAGGTGGAAGTGGCATTATTTATAGTGAAATTGTTTATGCAATGAATAGACGAACTTTTTTTTTTTGGATACTATAGATAAGTAGGCACTTGTATATTATAAAACAAACATTTTAACAAAATGGTTCAGTTCCTGGATCAGTTGCCTTTCAGTATATATATATATATATATATGTATATATATATATCTATATATTTACCTTGTAAACTTATTTTATAGTTGATCTAATATATTGAAACAAATAAGTGATCAACTTATCTGACTCTTTTACCCAGGAGAACATCAGCG
>LUCW03002091.1:0-21046 GCA_001586965.3 Sphaeroforma sirkka | reverse complement strand
TGATCCGTTTAAGCTGTTAGGGTTTATAGGAAATACTATGCCGTAGTGCCATGGACCGTTTGAACTTCAGGGTTTATGGGAAATACTATGTCGTAGTGTCGCTATCTGTTTCAGCTGCTGATTGTTATGAGACATACTATACGTACTGCAACAGATCCTATTAAGCTGCTAGGGTTTATGGGAAATACTATTCGTAGTGCCATTATCCGTTTCAGTTGCTAAGTTTCATGGGGAATACTACTATACTTAGTGCCATGAACAGTTTCAGCTTCTAGGGTTTATTGGAAAAAACTATAGGTAGAAACCGTGATCCGTTCGAGCTACTAGGGTTTATGTGAAATACTATACGTATTGCCATTATCTATTTCAGTTGCGAAGTTTCATGGGGAATACTATACGTAGTGCCATACTGTTTCAGCTGCTATGTCTCATGGGGAATACTATACGTAAATGTCATGATCCGTTTGAGCTGCTAGGGTTTATGGGAAATACTATTCGTAGTGCCATGATCCGTTTTGCTGCTAAGGTTTATGGGAAATACTATACGTAGTGCCATGATTCGTTTAAACTGCTAGCGTTTATGGGAAATACTTTTCGTTATGGCATTATCCCTTCAGTTGCTAAGTTTAATGGGAATATTATACGTAGTGCCATGATCTGTTTCAGTTGCTAGGGTTTATGGGAAATACTATACGTAGTGCCATGATTCGTTTAAACTGCTAGCGTTTATGGAAATACTATTCGTTATGGCATTATCCCTTTCAGTTGCTAAGTTTCATGGGGAATATTATACGTAGTGCCATGATCTGTTTCAGTTGCTTAGGGGTTTATGGGAAATACTATACGTAGTGCCATGATTCGTTTAAACCGCTAGCGTTTATGGGAAATACTATTCGTTATGGCATTATCCCTTTCAGTTGCTGCTAAGTTTCATGGGGAATATTATACGTAGTGCCATGATCTGTTTTCAGCTTGCTAGGGTTTATGGGAAATACTATACGTAGTGCCATGATCTGTTTGCTGCTAAGGTTTATGGGAAATACTATACGTAGTGTCATGATTCGTTTAAACCTGCTAGCGTTTATGGGAAATACTATTCGTTATGGCATTATCCCTTCAGTTGCTAAGTTTCATGGGGGAATATTATACGTAGTGCCATGATCTGTTTCAGTTGCTTAGGGTTTATGGGAAATACTATACGTAGTGCCATGATTGTTTAAACTGCTAGCGTTTATGGGAAATACTATTCGTTATGGCATTATCCCTTTCAGTTGCTAAGTTTCATGGGGAATATTATACGTAGTGCCATGATCTGTTTCAGTTGCTAGGGTTTATGGGAAATACTATACGTAGTGCCATGATTCGTTTAAACTGCTAGCGTTTATGGGAAATACTATTCGTTATGGCATTATCCCTTTCAGTTGCTAAGTTTCATGGGGAATATTATACGTAGTGCCATGATCTGTTTCAGTTGCTAGGGTTTATGGGAAATACTATACGTAGTGCCATGATCTGTTTAAGCTGCTAAGGTTTATGGGAAATACTATACGTAGTGTCATGATTCGTTTAAACTGCTAGCGTTTATGGGAAATACTATTCGTTATGGCATTATCCCTTTCAGTTGCTAAGTTTCATGGGGAATATTATACGTAGTGCCATGATCTGTTTCAGTTGCTAGGGTTTATGGGAAATACTATACGTAGTGCCATGATCTGTTTGATCTGCTAGGGTTTATGCGAAAATACTATACGTAGTGCTATGATCTGTTTCAGCTGCTAGGGTTTATGGGAAATACTATATGTAGTGCCATGATCCGTTTGAGCTGGTAGGTTTCATATTAGATAGTATACGTTGTGTCATGATCCGTTTGAGCTACTAGGGTTTATGGGGAAATACTATACGTAGTGCCATGATCCGTTTCGGCTGCTAAGTTTTATAAGAATCCCTGTATGTAGCGTAATCGATGCGAGTGTTGTGAGCCCGTATGTGCCGATTATCAACTGCAGACGTCTGTAACATTGGAGTAATTGTGTGCTACTATGCTATGGTAATAAAGGTTACTTCACAGGTGATTTCCGCTGTCAGAGGTGGGTTGCAGATTCACTTAGCCCTGGTGGTGCGCATGATGCTGTTCGTCTTTCGATTACTTATTGATGGCTATAAAAACATAATTAGGTTTTAAAATCAATGTCCGAGAGTTAAAACCTGTCAAATGAATATATTAGAAATGAAGGGCGAAAAGCTTAACAACAATTTTCTGTTCCCTGGGCTAATTCTACAAGACGGACGAATATCCCTCTGCCACCCATCAGTCACTCTACGATGAGTAACATACACTGGTAGTCAATGAGACTGGATTGTCGGGCAGTCTGAAGTAAAAGCAGTGGAAAAGTATCTTTCTCAGTTTTCCGTATTACATCGAAACGTACGGCTATAAACGAGAGCAAGATGTCATGCAATTCTGAGTATTCACATACTGCTCTTAGTCTAGGAATTCGGGGAGAAATCATCCCACACTGTCAAGTATTTGAAGAATCTGATAATACAAACAGCAGAAACAGGCCCTGGAGAACACGGAAGCAGGAAGCTGACATCTCCACCAATGCATTTCCGTCTCCGTCACTGTACGTGTATGGCTAATAAGTTGAAGAGCTGAGCTGAAAGTTCATTTTCATATAAAATGCGTTTTTTCGGTTGGACAAGGAATGTACAGATACTTTAACAACCAGCACAATCCTGAGTATCTACTACTATTTGGAGTCAATCTAGGGTATCCCTAATGCGAGAATGAATGGCTGCCAATTTTCTTCTCCGGACACAATCAAGTTGCGGGGCTTCCGAAGTCTGTTTCTGCTGAATTTAGAGACACTGTCTATCTGATCCAAAAGAATAGTGCCACAGGGGACGGCGCGTTGGTTAAGATTTAAAGTCAATTGTGAAGCAGAGCAGCAGCAAGTCACGGCTGCATGGCTGTATGGATTGCCGTTCACGACAAAGAATCAACCAAAGTATATCCTTAGAACGTGCATCAAGCTGATCAATATCACCAAGTAACCGCGGCATCCCATGGAAGTTAGCCTTTTTTTATATAGATTACAATGCTTCAAACCGGAGGTACTTCCTTGTATTTTCAATCTCACCTGGGTGCAGAAACGGCGGCAATTTTGCATAAGCTGAACTTTATCGTAGCTCGTCAGACAACTATTTCAATCGCTTCGGTCCGGAAAAAAGCAAAGTCAAGGCCTTTTGACATGGCATTAACATTTTGGTACATCTGTAAACTTTGATGGAAATTACTAGGTTTCAAACTATATTAAACTAAAATACAATTTAGTCAGTTAGGATTTAGCAGTGGTAGCTTGTGTAAGAATGATCGGGACCGCCTCTTGTTAAGAGCCTAAATATCCTCGATCACACAGGGCGTACCTCTAGCTGTTCTTTATTGAATAATTTTCACTAGAAGTACTAAGTGTTCATGACCACTTGCCTAATTTGTAAATAGACATAATAACGTAAGTCACGTTAATACATTAGCTGATATAAATAAAGTTCCATCTGAAGAAAAGTTAAAAAAAAGAAAAAGACTTATTGATTTTGGAGATTGGCGGGAGGACCAAAATCTATAAGTAGTAGTTCGGAGATTATAAAATTTAGTTTATAATATCCTACATCTACTAATGTCTCAAATAGGTCCAAGTAGATGAGTCATACCAAATACTCAGGCTATTGGAGCCATCAAAGTGAATTTAGAACACTTTGGAAATATTGGAAAAAGAGCTTGTACTAAATTATTTAAAATACAAATAAAAAACCAATGTAGTATCTCAATTGATCTTGATATTTTAGACTGACCGGAGGCCGTATTTCTACATAGCCCCCAGTAGCTTTTAGAACTACGAACGTACGTTAAGATACGATCTAGTTGGTAAAGCGAAAACCAAAGTAAAAAACGGTTTCGGTCATGACTTATCGAGTAAGTATGTGCCTATATGTACGAGTTCAAGACTCATGTTGTACTCTATGTCGTTTAGTATTTGGTCCCGTAACCATTTCCGATGTAGGCGCCTTACGTTTATTATTTGGTAAGGTAATAGCCAAAGGCTGTTCTTCATTAGTAAGTAAGTTTGAACAATTTTCTGCACTGTTGGTAAGCAGATCAGAAAGTTTAGTCACGTAGGAAGTAGGTGGCAAATAGGGAATTTCATATCCGTCAGGGTTTGTAGTCACCTGAGGAAACCCTTTTCGTTTATCTCGTGTGTTCTTATGTAAACGCTTGTTCCATTTCTTATTAAAGATACGAAGAAAGTCGCGAGATTCACGAAATGCATCGGAGGTTAGCCAAGCTACTGTCCCATCCATGAAACGGGTCTTGTAGTAAGTGTAACCGTCTTCGGATGTTTTATCAATTATATCTTTGACTTGTGACTCCATAACTGGTATATCAGAATCAAATGAGCGAGCGAATGAGAGTTCGGAGGTAGGGATACGGTGAGTGCCTAGATTGGTTGCGCTAGTACCATCAATGTTATTCACTTCGTAAGTATCACTCTTCTCATCATGGTAGGAAATAACAAAAGGTCCTATCGTCTTAGAAGAGAGTTCGGTAACGTTGGCGTTTCGATTTATAATGTTAACGTAATCGCCGACTTTGAACTGAACAATGTTCTTAGTGTTATTCCATCGGTCATACGCTTTAAGTAGGACGCGATTCTTGTGCTCGAGTAAACAGGGGTAAACAACGTTCTGCATATGCTCGATCTTTGTAGCCACGGGGTAGCGTGTTTCTCGGGCGCAGTTTTATCAAACGTTGCTTGTAATTCACTATAGCGGCCAAAGAAATAGTGAAACGGGAGTGTTCCAGTTTGAGGATTCATGCAGTTATTCATTTGAGTCTGAACCCATTTCAAAATGATAAGGCCACATATCCTCAACGTCGTCTAGTGCGGTACGCAAGAGTTTCTTAAGTTCTCTATGACGTGTCTCATTTGCACCCTGCGTTTGAGGTTTGTAAGGAACACCACGCCTATGGGTCATGCCTGATACGAGTATAAGTGCCTCCATTACGTCGGTACAAAACTCACTACCGTTATCAGAACATAGTACTCGGGGAAACCGAAGTCATTAAAGACGTGATAGCATAATTCTGCCACTGTTTGTGGACGTTTGTTCGGTATTGCATAAAGCAAGTTATAGCCCGAAGCCACACATAAGAAATGACAGATATATACATCGCCAGTATGCTTGGATCGCGGGAGTTTAACCAAATCGACTATGACTCGGCGCATCGGTTGGTCTTCTGTCACACTTTTAGGGGTGCCCAACCGTATCGCTTGATCTGGTTCTTTTCACAATCAGTACAGCGTCGGTATACTTCACGTATGGTTTCTTTCAGCGCCGGGTGATCAAGCCCTGCACGAATAGCCATTTTATAAGTATGCTCATATGCTCGATGCGTTAAATTATGTATAATTTTAACTCTACTTTCGAGCTCCTCTAAGTCAGTCAGATTCTGCGTAACGCTGGCTGGATGAACCATAGTCCTGTTGGAAAGGGCAACCTCAGTATCAGGAGGGGTAGAGTCCTGAGATACATAATTGACAACATTGGATTGTTGAAGTATCTTCTTCAGTTGTTTCGCAACTCCTGGCTGTTCTTTAAGCAGCGCTTTAAGTAGTTGAGTGCGAGCTTCAGGTTCTCTTAGAGTTTTGAGTCTTTGATCCATGGCCTTAGCTAGTCCCATGTTTTTACGATCTAATGCCGTTTCAATCGGCATTACCTCGACTGCAATCTTGTTGGGTGCATGTGTTGTACGAGTCTTGAGCTTTTGTTCAAACTCTTTAGACTCCTCTAGTTTAGCTAAGAATTCGGTTGAGGGTTTCCACTTAGTGGTACCTGCAGGACCGATGCGACAAACAATGGTGTGTTTCCAAGGCGTCTTCTTAATAGAATAGGATCCCTGATACAAGAACGTGTCGGTTTCACGGTCGACATAAATAGGTTCGTCTTGAATCATATTAATTAAATCACGTATCCATGGGTCGGAGTTACGTAAGGGACAACACAGCGTAATGGTAGATTCAGTAATATTAACATAATTTAACAACTGTGCGATAAGTTGACAAGGTGGGTTAGCCCACGCATTATGCTTTGATAAGTCAAGCTGAAATGCATCACCTTTAGGATGAGTCAACGACCTATATTCAGAAACCTGTTTGTTATGTTCTGCGGCGAACATATCAACAGTAAATGGACCCCATCGTGATTGAGCGAGGTTAAACCATTTCTTATTTAGCATCCAATCGGTTGCTAATAACTCTTTGACTGTTTTCTGGTAGTCGGGCACAAGTCGAGAGAGCATGTCAGGAAGATGGTTATGTATTCCTGAATGTGTGTTATATTAAAAGCGAACTTGGCAATAATGTCATGCCAGCGGCTCACCAACTGTGAATCAGGGTTCATATCTTTTAAGTATGTTAAAGACTTTTGATCACAGGCGACAGTAAAGTAACTTCCATAAAGGTAGTCTTTAAACTGTCTTAGCGCAGTAACTATAGCAAGGAGCTCTTGTTTAACGGTAGGGTAATTCCGTTGACTCTTATTATAACTCTTGCTAAAGAATTGTATGTAGCGCGGTTTACTATTTATCGTTTGGTAAAGCACTCCACCTACCGCTCGATCTGAAGCGTCGGTTGCTACTTGGAATGGGACACCATCCACAGGGTACTGCATGATGGGTGCGTCCATTACTTTACTTTTTTGACTAGTTTAAATGCATCATCACATTCTTTAGTCCAAAGCTTTCCCAAAGGTCCTTTGTGCAGCCGTAGGTGACTGAAAGGCTTTAAGTAATGAGAAAGATGCGGTACCGAATCCGAGAAGAAGTTAACAAACCCACACACAGAGTTCACATCTCTTCCAGTAATTGGTGTTGATAAATCCAACAGAAACTGTTTCTTGCCAGGATCAATTTCTACCCCTGCTGCAGATACTTTGTAGCCAAGTAAGTGTATAGTATCTTTAGCAAAAGAACACTTGTCTTCGTTAATCTTAAGTTTAGCATGATTAAGTCGCTTTAAGACTTCTTTAACGAGTTTAGCATGTTCATGTGCTGTCTTTGTAAAGATAACTATATCATCTAAATAGACTGATACGTTATACGACAGGTCCGCAAATAGTTCCATCATAACTTGTTGGAAGAAAGAAGGTAACATGTGTAAGCCTTCAGGTGCACCTTTAAACTGGTACTTCTTACCTTGCCAAGTAAAGGAAAAGTATTTCCTATGAGGCTGATATATTTGTAGTTGATGGAATGCAGCTTTTAAGTCTATCTTGGAAAAGATAGTCGCACCTCCATTTTGCGTAGTATCTCGCTTATCTTAGGTAAGGGAAAACTATGTTGCGGAATTAGTTTGTTGATTGGCGACAGGTCTAGTACTACTCTTGTTTTACTAAACGTTCCATCAGATTTATATTGATCGACCGCTAAGAGAGCTAAGTTAACTGGGGTTGCATCATAATTGATTTCAATTAGACCCTGTTTTAACCAATCTTCGATTTGGGTTTTGACAACGTCTTTGTGTCTCCAACTCACGTAGTTATGTGAAGGACACTTTAACTTAGAGAAGTCGACGTTTGTTAAGTCAAGTCTAACGTACCCATTAGAGAACTTAAACATACACCAGTCAGTTATTGCAATCTTCCTGTTTTGTATAATTAAGTCCATAATTATATCGGTGAAGTGCGGAATCATATCCTTTGCTTCACCTTCCGGAGGTTTAGGTATCTTTAACATATTATCATCTGACTGATCTTTATTCGGGTCTAGCCCATTAGGCAGACCAGTGAGTGTTATACCTAAACTGAGAAGATCAGTCATACCTATAATTAAATCGTATTTCTGAGACATGTCAGTAACGATTAGGTGAGTCTTCACTTCTCTTCTATCTGACAGCATTATGTGTGCATAGTCAATGGCTTGTTCGCAAGTAGTAACTTTGCCATTTCCCAAGATTAAATCAGTTGTTTCGTTATGGACAGCCATATCTGTAGCGTAGGCTACTCGGCATGAGATAGCAGAGACTTCAGCCCCTGGATCAAATAGTGCCATAACTTTTTCTCCATTTACGAAAACTGTTTGAAAGATACGTTCATCTCCTTTGGTATAGATTTTATTGAACATTTTCTCATAATCTTGCTCTAGTGCGCACATATGGTACTGTCAGTGCTTAACTTGGACGTCTGGTAAGTCCTTGCAATCCTCTTTGTGCCAACCGTTAGTACCCTTGCAAGTAGCACACTCTTTCATATAGTGTCCAAAATCTGGCTTGCCTGGTGCACACTTAACAGGGTCGTGTCTACCATTCCACTTGCCATTACGTTTTGTGAGGTTGTAACCACACTTCTTGCAAGGCGCTCTCACCTTCTTATCACCTTTCGGTTCGGTAGAAGTAGAGCCAGTACCCCTCCAGTAGTAGTGCGAGGTTTCTTAGTACTACGCGCAGTATTAGTCTCTACTGCGTTTCGCTTAGTGGGCTGGGTGTAGCTCGTGGTACTAAGTACTCTAGTAGAGGAATTGGTATGCTTGTGTACTATCTTCTCAAAGACAGACCAAGGCATAGATCGCAAATCACCATAGGCGATGATGTCATCATTGACTTTCTTAAAGAGGTTAGCTCCCAGAGTCTCCATCATCTGACAAATTAATAAATATTCGCCAGTATAGGTACGACCACCCATCCGTGTATTCATATGTGTCATATGAGCTAGAGCACCTCGAATAGTGGTATCGTTCGCAAAGAACTTGCGAGACTCTAGAAGTTCACGGTCACGTGCATCTTCAAAAAAAAAGGTGTTAAGTATATTATCACGCAACTGGTGCCAGGGTAGGGCTTTCCAGTTGGGCTCATGAGCCTTCAAGATAGTTCGCCATTCACCTGGCTCACAGAAATGAATAAAGGCATTCATCATCTGCTTATCCCTAAGGCTGGCAGACTCCTTAAGTTGGTCGAAGGCCTTCAGTGTCTCCACTGTACTCTCATTAGTAGAGAAATCGACCTCAGCCTGCGCGTTACCTAGCTGCTTTATAAAGCTTGGTTCTAAGTGTTCACGAGGCTCATGCTCAGTGCTACGGGCTGCTAGTGCCAAGATGGTGTCTATTTCCTTTCTCTTGTTATCGATTAGATAGCGAATGTTATCCGCTTTCCTATCGTCAAGGTCAGAGTCATTCAATAGACGGTCCTCAAGGACTTGCATACCAGAGCGTAATAGCCTGAGACGAGTATGTCTGGTTCTCACTTCCTCATCCTCAGGATTAGAGCGGGAACTCTCTAACGAGGTACTGGTGTAGCGATTGCCAAAATCGTGATTACCAGGGTTAGTTGGCAAATGAGGGTCGATATTACGAGGATGGTAAGCCTCATCGAGTTCCATACGATCATATCCTCTGACAGGGTTAGGTTTGTCAAGAGGATGGTCGATGGTAGCATCAGAGCTATAGAGATTAAATTTTGAAATATTATCTCTCGCCAGTGGTAATTGGCTTAGTGGTAAACATACTGGCTGGTAAACCAGTAGGTCTCGGGTTCGAAACCCGGCCCGAAATTTTTTTCTTCTTCGGTATAGGAAGAATATCAGCCAAGTGGGACACGATAGAGGGTCCACAACTGCTGCTGCCGCTAGCTCCTTCAAGAGCGCTTCAGTGCGGTTCAATTGGCGTCGAGATTGAGAGGATCCAACCACTCGTTGTCGAGTTATGGCGTCCTCAGCTTCGGCCCCAAGATTTGAGCTGAATGGAATGGCTTCTCCATCGATGGCGAAACCGAAATTTTCGGACAGGTCCAATACTTCCTTTTCACGCCGGATTTGTGCTGGAGTGTCCTTTAGATGTGGAGTTATAATGCCCCCCCCCCGACATTCGTATCCACGAATTTTCCAGCCTTTCGACGTTTATCCCCAATATTTGACGGCACGTGGTCAGGGGGGGCAAGCTGGGGTCCTGAGCTTCACTCCTAGGTGATACACGGACGCTGGCGAGCCTTTCCGCGGTAGTAGATACCTCTTCTTCCAAGGCTTTAGGATCCGACGAGTCATCCTCAGAATAATCCTCTGTACCAACCTCAGAATTTGCTTCCCCAACAGTATCCTCGGCAGGCTCAACTCCAGACAGGCTAGGTGTTTCCACAGGGATCTCAGGAACCTCGGCAGGCTTAGCAGGCTTAGAGCTAGCGGCTCCCTTGCCTTTAGAAGTACCCTTAGCCATAGTATTTGCTGGATAGTAAATCGATGTCAGACAGTCTAGAAGCAGTACACTACTGTAACTACTATTTAACTGAAAAATATGTAAACTTTGATGGAAATTACTAGGTTTCAAACTATATTAAACTAAAATACAATTTAGTCAGTTAGGATTTAGCAGTGGTAGCTTGTGTAAGAATGATCGGGACTGCCTCTTGTTAAGAGCCTAAATATCCTCGATCACACAGGGCGTACCTCTAGCTGTTCTTTATTGAATAATTTTCACTAGAAGTACTAAGTGTTCATGACCACTTGCCTAATTTGTAAATAGACATAATAACGTAAGTCACGTTAATACATTAGCTGATATAAATAAAGTTCCATCTGAAGAAAAGTTAAAAAAAGAAAAAAAAGACTTATTGGATTTTGGAGATTGGCGGGAGGACCAAAATCTATAAGTAGTAGTTCGGAGATTATAAAATTTAAGTTTATAATATCCTACATCTACTAATGTCTCAAATAGGTCCAAGTAGATGAGTCATACCAAATACTCAGGCTATTGGAGCCATCAAAGTGAATTTAGAACACTTTGGAAATATTGGAAAAAGAGCTTGTACTAAATTATTTAAAATACAAATAAAACCAATGTAGTATCTCAATTGATCTTGATATTTTAGACTGACCGGAGGCCGTATTTCTACACATCACACAGTGCCTTTTTGACACTCCCGAGGAAAAGATCACAAAGTGCGAGTGTTTTCGAGATTACAACATATATTGCACCGAAAAGACTTGGGGGCAAACCCAAGCCGATTTTCTACAGATATTTTTTCCATGATGGTGATCATTTATAGAATAGACTAAGGCAGGCTTGTTATGTCACTCGACACCTTGTACGACTTGTATAAGCCTCGTATGCCCATGTCTATGTTATAATGACTTTTTTTTTCCATACATGTGAAGGCAAGACAAGTGAGAGAAAAACCAGAGGTTGTCATGTTAAAGAATACGATCTGTTGGTAACCGATCACAATCTAGTGCTACGGACGTGTACATTGATATGTAGCTGCGCGAGAAGCAAAGTGGTTCAATACAGACCGAAATTGAGAGTGAATTCTGGAAGCAAGCTTGGCAAGTCGGCAGTCAGAAAGGCGGGTAAAATAATCATTGAAGGGCGAAACAGGACGCGGGGAAGGCAACTCTTGGGAAAAATAACAACGAACAGATAGAAGGGCTTTACAACAAAGAACTAGTAAGATAAAAACTAACAACAAAGTCCAGTTTCTTTCATCCTGTAGCACCTGTCCTTCATTTTATTCTCCCTCCAATTTTCTTCTTAAAAACAAAACAGCAGGAAAATGTACGGAATATTGTACGCTTAATGCACTATTGAAAATAATTACGTCGTGAGGTGGAAGTGGCATTATTTATAGTGAAATTGTTTATGCAATGAATAGACGAACTTTTGGATACTATAGATAAGTAGGCACTTGTATATTATAAAACAAACATTTTAACAAAATGGTTCAGTTCCTGGATCAGTTGCCTTTCAGTATATATATATATATATATATATATATATATATATATATATATTTACCTTGTAAACTTATTTTATAGTTGATCTAATATATTGAAACAAGTAAAGTGATCCAATATCTGACTCTTTACTGCGGAGAACATCAGCGATCGCTTCCCGTGTCCCGAGGCACAAAATTCGGGCAAAAACAAAATAAACGCTTAGGACTGCCACAGTGCCATTACCCACGAGATCAGACAAAAAAATCAACAATATTTTTTTGATTATCGCAGGAATCGGCATAAAGTTCAATTCCGACACTATATCCAAAACTATTTGTGCACTTTTCATCACCAACATTCTTAGTTAATACGATTATGTTTATAGTGCTAGCGCCACGAGTTCTATGATGATATAATTTCAGTTTGTGTGCTGTTGACCGTAGTATCCCTTGATAAGAAGAAACTTAGAAAGTACGGAGGTTGCATGCTGCATTCAAAAAGTCAATTGTGGAGCAAGCTGATTGAGATCGTTCAAACTTATAATAAATGTAACTAACATCTATTAGCAGTTAATATAGCTAGTGGAATTTGTTCAACACAAATCTTTTGGAGTGAGCTCTGCCAGTACCGTAACGGTTTACGTCAAAACGAAAGCACGTAAATCCTAGCGTTCGTATCGACATGAATACAACACTTCAATTTAATACTTTGATTTTGCTGCAATTCTGGCATCACCATGTTTGCGAACAGAGATACACGGAGGAAGGAATCACATACGATACCTTGGTTGCCGTAGTGAACATATCGACGAAGACAAGCAGTTATATAAGCAAAAGACATCTAAGATATAAATATGTAGGTGTATTTAATCAACTCTTGCATTCTTGATTTATCAACTGCTGAGTGATGTTATTATTAACAGTAGGAAACCTGTTGGTAGTCAAATAAATAAATCATACATATAGGTAGAAAATGACCAAGGTATAACAATGGCAAGCCTGTATTGTTTCTGACATTCGCCGTCTATGCCCGTGAGAAAGGCTGAATATCTACATTCATAGCAGAAATCAAATTCACTCTTAATGACCCTCAATCGAGGAATTTTGCCTCCTTATTTTGCAAGTAACAGGTATAACAAAATCAATGACAACGGCTGTATGGGAAGTTACTTATTTCGACACCGTATCACTGTGCCACTGCCAAAACGAGTGTTGTGTTGCTCAGAAATGACTGGAACTTCCATGAACTCATTTTGTACTCGAATATTCCTGCACACTTCACGGATCAAACTTGCAAGAAGGGAACGTATCAATTGGCGCTTTGGGTGTATAGGTTCGCGGGCGAACTCCCAATAGCAGCACCACAGTACAATGATTGTGTATCCCGCGCGCCTTACTAAACGGTTTCATCATGAATATTCTGACCTCCTCCCAACGCCGCCTTAGTTTTCATGGTCAGGTTCTTCTTGCCTTACATTGTTTATCCAGTCACGATAACGAGACAGTACTTTTCCATGTAAATCGGCATGAATGCGTGTATAGTTTGGCTATTATAAGCAATGCAGTAGAGATCTAAATCCCACTGGAGGATTATATGAACAAGCATCGCATATTCAGCACGGCGCACTGGACTGTCATGAACTACATAGTGCATAGTGATCTACATAGTGGGAATAATTCAGCTCGTCATTGCACCACTGACATATAAGCTTCCATATACTAGCAAAAACTGGAAACTAACACTTGCAACATACAAGATTGTGCTCGATGGTTAAACACGATACTTTCGACTTACTACAATGCGGCTGTGTCAAACGCCGTGCTTTTTGTCGATACTAAATTCAGTCTTTTTAATAAACAATATATATTTATGTTTTTAATATTTGGCTCTGCTATCCGAGAGCAGTGCTGTATGATCCTTCTTACAATTTCAATAGAGAGATTATGGCCACGGTTTAGCTTCAACCTGGACTGTACTTGTATATCTTTAAAAAACCATATATTCTAAATAAACCTTCGGTTTCAAAATGGAGCACACACACCATTGGTGACCTACATGCATACAACTTCAGCGGGAAATACTCATCCTGACCACGTGCCTAAAACCCTGTGTAACTGTAGAAATACGGCTCCGGTCAGTCTAAAATATCAAGATCAATTGAGATAATACATTGGTTTTTTATTTGTATTTTAAATAATTAGTACAAGCTCTTTTTCCAATATTTCCAAAGTGTTCTAAATTCACTTTGATGGCTCCAATAGCCTGAGTATTTGGTATGACTCATCTACTTGGACCTATTTGAGACATTAGTAGATGTAGGATATTATAAACTAAATTTTATAATCTCCGAACTACTACTTATTGATTTTGGTCCTCCCGCCAATCTCCAAAATCCAATAAGTCTTCTTTTCTTTTTTTAACTTTTCTTCAGATGGAACTTTATTTATATCAGCTAATGTATTAACGTGACTTACGTTATTATGTCTATTTACAAATTAGGCAAGTGGTCATGAACATTTAGTACTTCTAGTGAAAATTATTCAATAAAGAACAGCTAGAGGTACGCCCTGTGTGATCGAGGATATTTAGGCTCTTAACAAGAGGCAGTCCCGATCATTCTTACACAAGCTACCACTGCTAAATCCTAACTGACTAAATAGTATTTTAGTTTAATATAGTTTGAAACCTAGTAATTTCCATCGAAGTTTACATATTTTTCAGTTATATAGTAGTTACAGTAGTGTACTGCTTCTAGACTGTCTGACATCAATTTACTATCCAGCAATTACTATGGCTAAGGGTACTTCTAAAGGCAAGGGAGCCGCTAGCTCTAAGCCTGCTAAGCCTGCCGAGGTTCCTGAGGTCCCTGTGGAAACACCTAGCCTGTCTGGAGTTGAGCCTGCCGAGGATACTGTTGGGGAAGCAAATTCTGAGGTTGGTACAGAGGATTATTCTGAGGATGACTCGTCGGATCCTAAAGCCTTGGAAGAAGAGGTATCTACTACCGCGGAAAGGCTCGCCAGCGTCCGTGTATCACCTAGGAGTGAAGCTCAGGACCCCAGTTTGCCCCTGACCACGTGCCGTCAAATATTGGGGATAAACGTCGAAAGGCTGGAAAATTCGTGGATACGAATGTCGGGGCATTATAACTCCACATCTAAAGGACACTCCAGCACAAATCCGGAGTGAAAAGGAAGTATTGGACCTGTCCGAAAATTTCGGTTTCGCCATCGATGGAGAAGCCATTCCATTCAGCTCAAATCTTGGGGCCGAAGCTGAGGACGCCATAACTCGACAACGAGTGGCTGGATCCTCTCAATCTCGACGCCAATTGAACCGCACTGAAGCGCTCTTGAAGGAGCTAGCGGCAGCAGCAGTTGTGGACCCCTCTATCGTGTCCCACTTGGCTGATATTCTTCCTATACCGAAGAAGAAAAAAAATTCGGGCCGGGTTTCGAACCCGAGACCTACTGGTTTTACCAGCCAGTATGTTTACCACTAAGCCAGTTACCACTGGCGATAGATATAATATTCAAAATTTAATCTCTATAGCTCTGATGCTGCTACCATCGACCATCCTCTTGACAAACCTAACCCTGTCAGAGGATATGATCGTATGGAACTCGATGAGGCTTACCATCCTCGTAATATCGACCCTCATTTGCCAACTAACCCTGGTAATCACGATTTTGGCAATCGCTACCAGCCAGTATGTTTACCACTAAGCCCAAGTTACCACTGGCGAGATAGATAATATTTCAAAATTTAATCAGTACCTCGTTAGAGAGTTCCTCGATGAGGCTCTAATCGACCCTGCCAACTAACCCTGGTAATCACGATTTTGGCAATCGCTACACCAGTACCTCGTTAGAGAGTTCCAGAATCAGGATGAGGAAGTGAGAACCAGACATACTCGTCTCAGGCTATTACGCTCTGGTATGCAAGTCCTTGAGGACCGTCTATTGAATGACTCTGACCTTGACGATAGGAAAGCGGATAACATTCGCTATCTAATCGATAACAAGAGAAAGGAAATAGACACCATCTTGGCACTAGCAGCCCGTAGCACTGAGCATGAGCCTCGTGAACACTTAGAACCAAGCTTTATAAAGCAGCTAGGTAACGCGCAGGCTGAGGTCGATTTCTCTACTAATGAGAGTACAGTGGAGACACTGAAGGCCTTCGACCAACTTAAGGAGTCTGCCAGCCTTAGGGATAAGCAGATGATGAATGCCTTTATTCATTTCTGCGAGCCAGGTGAATGGCGAACTATCTTGAAGGCTCATGAGCCCAACTGGAAAGCCCTACCCTGGCACCAGTTGCGTGATAATATACTTAACACCTTTTTTTGAAGATGCACGTGACCGTGAACTTCTAGAGTCTCGCAAGTTCTTTGCGAACGATACCACTATTCGAGGTGCTCTAGCTCATATGACACATATGAATACTCGGATGGGTGGTCGTACCTATACTGGCGAATACTTATTAATTTGTCAGATGATGGAGACTCTGGGAGCTAACCTCTTTAAGAAAGTCAATGATGACATCATCGCCTATGGTGATTTGCGATCTATGCCTTGGTCTGTCTTTGAGAAGATAGTACACAAGCATACCAATTCCTCTACTAGAGTACTTAGTACCACGAGCTACACCCAGCCCACTAAGCGAAACGCAGTAGAGACTAATACTGCGCGTAGTACTAAGAAACCTCGCACTACTACTGGAGGGGGGGGTACTGGCTCTACTTCTACCGAACCGAAAGGTGATAAGAAGGTGAGAGCGCCTTGCAAGAAGTGTGGTTACAACCTCACAAAACGTAATGGCAAGTGGAATGGTAGACACGACCCTGTTAAGTGTGCACCAGGCAAGCCAGATTTTGGACACTATATGAAAGAGTGTGCTACTTGCAAGGGTACTAACGGTTGGCACAAAGAGGATTGCAAGGACTTACCAGACGTCCAAGTTAAGCACTGACAGTACCATATGTGCGCACTAGAGCAAGATTATGAGAAAATGTTCAATAAAATCTATACCAAAGGAGATGAACGTATCTTTCAAACAGTTTTCGTAAATGGAGAAAAAGTTATGGCACTATTTGATCCAGGGGCTGAAGTCTCTGCTATCTCATGCCGAGTAGCCTACGCTACAGATATGGCTGTCCATAACGAAACAACTGATTTAATCTTGGGAAATGGCAAAGTTACTACTTGCGAACAAGCCATTGACTATGCACACATAATGCTGTCAGATAGAAGAGAAGTGAAGACTCACCTAATCGTTACTGACATGTCTCAGAAATACGATTTAATTATAGGTATGACTGATCTTCTCAGTTTAGGTATAACACTCACTGGTCTGCCTAATGGGCTAGACCCGAATAAAGATCAGTCAGATGATAATATGTTAAAGATACCTAAACCTCCGGAAGGTGAAGCAAAGGATATGATTCCGCACTTCACCGATATAATTATGGACTTAATTATACAAAACAGGAAGATTGCAATAACTGACTGGTGTATGTTTAAGTTCTCTAATGGGTACGTTAGACTTGACTTGACAAACGTCGACTTCTCTAAGTTAAAGTGTCCTTCACATAACTACGTGAGTTGGAGACACAAAGACGTTGTCAAAACCCAAATCGAAGATTGGTTAAAACAGGGTCTAATTGAAATCAATTATGATGCAACCCCAGTTAACTTAGCTCTCTTAGCGGTCGATCAATATAAATCTGATGGAACGTTTAGTAAAACAAGAGTAGTACTAGACCTGTCGCCAATCAACAAACTAATTCCGCAACATAGTTTTCCCTTACCTAAGATAAGCGAGATACTACGCAAAATGGAGGTGCGACTATCTTTTCCAAGATAGACTTAAAAGCTGCATTCCATCAACTACAGATATATGAGCCTCATAGGAAATACTTTTCCTTTACTTGGCAAGGTAAGAAGTACCAGTTTAAAGGTGCACCTGAAGGCTTACACATGTTACCTTCTTTCTTCCAACAAGTTATGATGGAACTATTTGCGGACCTGTCGTATAACGTATCAGTCTATTTAGATGATATAGTTATCTTTACAAAGACAGCACGTGAACATGCTAAACTCGTTAAAGAAGTCTTAAAGCGACTTAATCATGCTAAACTTAAGATTAACGAAGACAAGTGTTCTTTTGCTAAAGATACTATACACTTACTTGGCTACAAAGTATCTGCAGCAGGGGTAGAAATTGATCCTGGCAAGAAACAGTTTCTGTTGGATTTATCAACACCAATTACTGGAAGAGATGTGAACTCTGTGTGTGGGTTTGTTAACTTCTTCTCGGATTCGGTACCGCATCTTTCTCATTACTTAAAGCCTTTCAGTCACCTACGGCTGCACAAAGGACCTTTGGGAAAGCTTTGGACTAAAGAATGTGATGATGCATTTAAACTAGTCAAAAGTAAAGTAATGGACGCACCCATCATGCAGTACCCTGTGGATGGTGTCCCGTTCCAAGTAGCAACCGACGCTTCAGATCGAGCGGTAGGTGGAGTGCTTTACCAAACGATAAATGGTAAACCGCGCTACATACAATTCTTTAGCAAGAGTTATAATAAGAGTCAACGTAATTACCCTACCGTTAAACAAGAGCTCCTTGCTATAGTTACTGCGCTAAGACAGTTTAAAGACTACCTTTATGGAAGTTACTTTACTGTCGCCTGTGATCAAAAGTCTTTAACATACTTAAAAGATATGAACCCTGATTCACAGTTGGTGAGCCGCTGGCATGACATTATTGCCAAGTTCGCCTTTAATATAACACACATTCCAGGAATACATAACCATCTTCCTGACATGCTCTCTCGACTTGTGCCCGACTACCAGAAAACAGTCAAAGAGTTATTAGCAACCGATTGGATGCTAAATAAGAAATGGTTTAACCTCGCTCAATCACGATGGGGTCCATTTACTGTTGATATGTTTGCCGCAGAACATAACAAACAGGTTTCTGAATATAGGTCGTTGACTCATCCTAAAGGTGATGCATTTCAGCTTGACTTATCAAAGCATAATGCGTGGGCTAACCCACCTTGTCAACTTATCGCACAGTTGTTAAATTATGTTAATATTACTAAATCTACCATTACGCTGTGTTGTCCTTACGTAACTCCGACCCATGGATACGTGATTTAATTAATATGATTCAAGACGAACCTATTTATGTCGACCGTGAAACCGACACGTTCTTGTATCAGGGATCCTATTCTATTAAGAAGACGCCTTGGAAACACACCATTGTTTGTCGCATCGGTCCTGCAGGTACCACTAAGTGGAAACCCTCAACCGAATTCTTAGCTAAACTAGAGGAGTCTAAAGAGTTTGAACAAAAGCTCAAGACTCGTACAACACATGCACCCAACAAGATTGCAGTCGAGGTAATGCCGATTGAAACGGCATTAGATCGTAAAAAACATGGAACTAGCTAAGGCCATGGATCAAAGACTCAAAACTCTAAGAGAACCTGAAGCTCGCACTCAACTACTTAAAGCGCTGCTTAAAGAACAGCCAGGAGTGGCGAAACAACTGAAGAAGATACTTCAACAATCCAATGTTGTCAATTATGTATCTCAGGACTCTACCCCTCCTGATACTGAGGTTGCCCTTTCCAACAGGACTATGGTTCATCCAGCCAGCGTTACGCAGAATCTGACTGACTTAGAGGAGCTCGAAAGTAGAGTTAAAATTATACATAATTTAACGCATCGAGCATATGAGCATACTTATAAAATGGCTATTCGTGCAGGGCTTGATCACCCGGCGCTGAAAGAAACCATACGTGAAGTATACCGACGCTGTACTGATTGTGAAAAGAACCAGATCAAGCGATACGGTTGGGCACCCCTAAAAGTGTGACAGAAGACCAACCGATGCGCCGAGTCATAGTCGATTTGGTTAAACTCCCGCGATCCAAGCATACTGGCGATGTATATATCTGTCATTTCTTATGTGTGGCTTCGGGCTATAACTTGCTTTATGCAATACCGAACAAACGTCCACAAACAGTGGCAGAATTATGCTATCACGTCTTTAATGACTTCGGTTTCCCCGAGTACTATGTTCTGATAACGGTAGTGAGTTTTGTACCGACGTAATGGAGGCACTTATACTCGTATCAGGCATGACCCATAGGCGTGGTGTTCTTACAAACCTCAAACGCAGGGTGCAAATGAGACACGTCATAGAGAACTTAAGAAACTCTTGCGTACCGCACTAGACGACGTTGAGGATATGTGGCCTTATCATTTGAAATGGGTTCAGACTCAAATGAATAACTGCATGAATCCTCAAACTGGAACACTCCGTTTCACTATTTCTTTGGCCGCTATAGTGAATTACAAGCAACGTTTGATAAAACTGCGCCCGAGAAACACGCTACCCCGTGGCTTCAAAGATCGAGCATATGCAGAACGTTGTTTACCCCTGTTTACTCGAGCACAAGAATCGCGTCCTACTTAAAGCGTATGACCGATGGAATAACACTAAGAACATTGTTCAGTTCAAAGTCGGCGATTACGTTAACATTATAAATCGAAACGCCAACGTTACCGAACTCTCTTCTAAGACGATAGGACCTTTTGTTATTTCCTACCATGATGAGAAGAGTGATACTTACGAAGTGAATAACATTGATGGTACTAGCGCAACCAATCTAGGCACTCACCGTATCCCTACCTCCGAACTCTCATTCGCTCGCTCATTTGATTCTGATGTACCAGTTATGGAGTCACAAGTCAAAAGATATAATTGACAAAACATCCGAAGACGGTTACACTTACTACAAGACCCGTTTCATGGATGGGACAGTAGCTTGGCTAACCTCCGATGCATTTCGTGAATCTCGCGACTTTCTTCGTATCTTTAATAAGAAATGGAATAAGCGTTTACATAAGAACACACGAGATAAACGAAAGGGTTTCCTCAGGTGACTACAAACCCTGACGGATCTGAAATTCCCTATTTGCCACCTACTTCCCTACGTGACTAAACTTTCTGATCTGCTTACCAACAGTGCAGAAAATTGTTCAAACTTACTTACTAATGAAGAACAGCCTTTTGGCTAATACCTTACCAAATAATAAACGTAAGGCGCCTACATCGGAAATGGTTACTGGACCAAATACTAAACGACATAGAGTACAACATGAGTCTTGAACTCGTACATATAGGCACATACTTACTCGATAAGTCATGACCACGAAACCGTTTTACTTTTGGTTTCGCTTTACCAACTAGATCGTACCTTAACGTACGTT
>LUCW03002090.1:30000-54135 GCA_001586965.3 Sphaeroforma sirkka | reverse complement strand
TACATAATACGTGTACCTGCAGGTGTGAACGATGTGGTACACGGCCTTGTATCGCTCTCGTATGATTCCCAGGCTGTCCAGCCAAATAATGGCTCCAAAACTGTGACTGTTAAGGAAGGCAGCCACCTGAATGCAGGAGACTTTACGTACAATGTCCCTGGAACTCTCTCTGGTATACTAACGGTAGGTGCGTATGACAACCCGATACCGAACATCGCAGTGACGCTACTTGGTGCTGAGGGAGTGATGGCTGGCAGTACTACGACCAATGCGAAAGGGAGGTATTCGTTCAAGGGGCTCATTGTGGGAAGCTATTCTGTCACCGGTATGCTGTATATGAAATTTTAATTTCTGCCAGATCACTTCTGGTTGATTTGAAGCCGTTCCATGGTATTCGGCACTAGTATAATGTGTGATCCATATGTAGAAAGACAACCCACATCACTGTAAGTCCGAGTTGCGGCTGTCTCGCTTCTTTGTGCTAAACGGGACAAATTACTGTATTCGTACACATTCACTCCAAGTCCGTACATAAAAAATTTATTCGAATCTTAGTTTGTTCCATGCTATCCAGTTGATTGCGCTTGGAAATACCCAATCTCTCACATCTGACCCTGGACTACACAACAGTACCACACACGATCCCAAACTACCGAACGACTCTGAAGTCTGAGCCTTTCGTCGGAGACACCACACTAGATGGTATCTACACCTGCAAACTGACTGCCCAAGAGCCGTCGATTGCTAATGTCAACTACCACTACGGGCAAGTATCTGGATATGCGGAAGAGCCTGAGACTGTAAGTAGAGGACTCAACTCTATAACCGGTGGTGTATACAGCAGCTCAGAGGCTTGTCCCCTAGAGGGTATCGAAGTTGAGCTTACGGATGACGAAACCGGAGAGGTAGGCCCTTGGAACAAATTGTGAACTCAAATTGTGAACTAAAGAAATTCATGCGTTGTGTGTAGTCACCAAATATCTACCTATTCCGGCGTGTACGGACTACATGCGATGGAGGCCTTTTGTCATCCAGCTTAATACGATGTGCACAAAAAACGCCCTGTGTGTTCGTGGTTGTTTTATAAAATTCACCGTAGGGCTCTACCGATCGTTCCTATAAAAGAAATAACTAAAATAAGTTTGCTACATAGCGGTAGTACTATTCGATCTGTGGAAGCTCAATCGTGATGTCAATACTGGTCTCTTTTATCAAACACAACACATGCTACAACAGGTGGTCGCCTCCACCAAGACAAATGCCAATGGCCAGTACGGATTCTTGAAAGTAACCCCCAATAAGTACTACTTAGTGAGCACTCCCGCAACTAACCCAGAAGCCCCTACAGAGGTGCTGTCGAGGGATTACTACGATATACAGCACTCTGGTACCAGAACACCGATGTTTTTCAACGCTGGACGCCTATTGGCTCACGTGGACTTTGTTTACGCACCACCCAATCAGATCAGCGGAAATATCCGTGGCGCATCGGGTGCAGGCCTTGCGGACGTAAAAGTGGTGTTATCACATCCCAACCGATTGATCACCACGGTGCAGTCTACAGACACCAACGGCCACTATACTTTTGTAAATATTATGAAAGGCGGCAACTATATGATCAATATAGCTAAACCACAGGAGTATACGTATCTCCTCGACTGTTACGACGAAGAATATAAGCACTCGTTGCTGGATGGGGAGTCTATAGTACTGTACACCGGTACGTCTGTGAGTGGGGTTGATTTCTTTCTGGTGCAGAACGGTGGCATCGCCGGATCGGTACGTATGGTAGATGGAACACCAATGGGACATGTCAAGGTCACACTCAGAGCTAAGCAAATCCAAGGAGAAGGAGCTACAGACGAGTTCGGTGTCTATACTGACTCGTATGGTTTATACGTGTTCTGGGATATGGCAGAAGATGAGTACAGCGTGGCTGTAAATGAAGGCCCACAGTTGGAAACACTGGAGTTGATTAGTAATGTGATTGATGGTGGGGATGATACTCAGACTCCGGGTACACAGGATGTCTCGTTTGCGACCACGCAGTCTTCCCTCATACTACGGCCATTTACCTACGGCAAGAAAGGCGAAGAAAGTACTCAGAGTGTCGAGAACGGTGACGTTCAGACACCAGAGAAGGATGAGACAGATACGACAACGGACGATATGAATGGGCTGGGTGGTGAAGGTAGCATCACAGGCGAAGTACTGTCCGCCAGCGCACTCGACCCTTTAGGTGCAGTGGGTGTGCAATTGATGGATACCAATGGAGATGTACTACAGACCGCCATGACCAATGAAAAGGGCGTGTATACGTTCTCTGGGCTGAACTTTGGTATATACGAAGTTGCTTGTCCTCTAGAGGCCACAAGGTGTGTTGATATCAATACTAAAATGTATACGATGTATGTGGAATATAGCTATCTGTTCTGAGCGTACTATGTAAAAACACACACAGCCGAATGTCCTATCAATGTGTTCTCTTGTTATGATATGCGCAATTTATACTGTGGTATGTCACTTTTCACCAGTAGACACAATTCAGATTGGTTTAATTCTCTCTCAAGGTATTATAGTATATACTTTTAATTAGTTATAACAAGTCTAGTAGAGCTCGACCCCGTCAAATTTCAAGTCGGCTTTGATATAAAGGATCATACAAATCAAATACTAGTGTCAGAGCTCATAGATATACATCTTTTTTATTCTGCATACCGTTCGTGACATTTACCTACCCACAATTCCTTGCACTGTTTCGCGTCAAACTATGTTATCGAGCTACTGGTACGGCCATCAATTTTTGTCGATGCACAGGTATACAAGTCTCGAATGACAGCCATGATTTATCATAGCCTTAGACTATATAAACTTTTGTTTTTCTATTTAGCATGGGTAAGGCATTCAGCATGGTCGATGACCCCGACCACAATGTAGACGGAAGCGCACGTCACGTCGATGTGGTCCAAAGTGTTGCTACAAGGTTGCCACCCTTCTTGTTCTTGGAGAAGCTCTCTTCACAAATACCCACTTCTGGCGATAATGATCGTGATGTTGAAGACGCACAAAGAGTAGAGTTGGAGCCAGAGGTTTGGGGTAGTTGGATTGCGGAGAGTAGAGCCTGTGACAGTACCGGGATTGGGACGGGTACGAAATGTGGCTCCATCATCCGATTTGTAAGTGAATTCATCTAGTTTGTATGTTTGCCAAGTAGAGCTACTATCATACATGGTGAATGTAATATGGGCAACGTATGTATATAAGCATTGGCCGATTTTGCTTCCATACTGTCGCTCAGTTTTATGTATTTGCGGTTTTCTAGCTCTATCGCACTTTGTATCTCTCTGCGCTTTCGGGTTTACATTGTTCCTTTCCGTGCTGAGTTCTTACTATAGCTTGTAGTGGCCAACATTTTAGCAACTGCGGAGTAGTTGCCGATGGAGCTTTTCATTTGGTTTCAGGGTGACATGTCTTCCTAATGTTAAAGTTGTAACCTGTGTTGGCTGATATCGATCGCACCCGAAATAACGTTTTATGAGCACGTAGTAAATTGTTCTTGCGATCATATGATGCCATCGCACAGGCTTCGCTTTCAAATACTACTACGCACGTACACACAAAGTGATTGTCACAAAAGCGTCCCATGCCGAATTGTGTACGAATGATGTATATTATATCCCACAATTATTCCACAATTCAAGACATTAATATCACATGTATTTATTTTATTATTTCATGAGGAAACATCGTATCTCGAAGTATTCATCTCTACCTTTATCGCTATTACACGAAACTAACAACACATTATATTCTACAATACATCATTCTTAAACACTTACTCCATATATATAGGCGGTAGAGAGCTGCCAAGTTAACACCCTGTACACCTTAAAAGATGTGGCTATCGGCTGTGAGATCACCCAGAGCGACAGCAGCGCGTGCCAAGCCTTCAGTGAAGATTCAATCGATATTACCTTCTCTGTCACGTCGGATACTCCGTGCGATGACACACAACAACATACATGTAAGTAAACCTGAATGGGTATGGGCAATATATGGCTGAAATTTTTAGAATGGATATGTTGCATAATAGTAGTCATCTAATTTTTTCACATATTTGCTCGCTGTCGTGGATTAAGGTATCGGGCTGATCATTTATTTCGTGTATACAAGCCACAAAGGCAACCGAGCTTATGCTGAAAGTAGACGACATCGTAGCCGAAATTAATATCTTTCTGGCATACTATACAGCTATCATCAGTGAGGATGCACAAGTCGTCACTCCGATCGTACAGTTATACACGGAAGGGAACTACGCAACTGTGCGCACCAACAATAAGTATGAACTGGGTAACGTGATGCACGCGGGCATTCGCTTGTGGATCAACGACACGGGTAAAACGGTCGAGCGTGCGGATATTGTGCATATAGAGCGCGATTCTGATGGAGCGTGTGCGGAATACAATGGCATGTCCCACGGGTTCGACCTTAACATCCAGGATGTCACACAGGTAAGTTTCGATCTAAGTGAGCATTGAACGTATTCCTTTACCGTCGCCTGTCAGTATCCTGATCTAGTGGACAGAGTTAGTTTACGATTAGATTTGGTTCGTTAAATGATTCTAGTGCTGAAAGGGGAGGGAAATCGAATTTTAAGAATCCTAACCCAAGACTACCTCGAGCAGTAACTATAGATCCCGCTTGTTTACCACAATAACAGACGTTCTCGCGTGCAAGCGCCGATACTCTTGCGGAGATACACTTGGAACTTCCCATCACACCTGACGTGGTGTGTGCAGTATCAGAGCAAGCCTCTAATACCGCCAAGTTCAAATTTACTGTACTTGTGGAATACACAACGGACACGGATGGATCGAAAAAATCGGTACGAAGACGGCGAGATGTGCCTGTATCGTTTGAGCAGGAGTCCCTTGAGGCGATGGTTGACGACAGGTTCACTCGTTCAACGCTCATAGATGATGTCACTTGCAGTTTGGTGGTTCTTGTGGAAAATACATCTGTCAATGTGGACAGAGTATCAGAAAGTACGGAAAGCGCTACCGCTGTTACAGTCAGCCTGGATTCGAAATCCATTGCTGCTTCGAGCACAAGAACAAGCACAAGCAGTGTGGCTGATACGGGAAGCAGTGGAACATCTGCTCTAGTTATAGTGGGTATAGTCTTGGGAGTGATAGTCTGCCTATGTTGCTTATGCTGTGCATCGATGCTAATTGTTGTGATAGTGCGTCGGCGTAGACGAAAATCTGTGCTACAAAGGGAGGCGCAGCAGCGTTTCATCACGGGTTCATCGTGCAACATGAACCCGGATTCAAGTGTCGGCTTGTCACACGCTTTCTAAGCGAAGAGTCGAGGGAACGGACTTACACAACATACAATAACAATATAGCAGATAGATAAAAGCTGCGCGTAGAGCGCCGGCGGACTACGCAACATATTCAATGCAAGCTGCAATAATCTTTTATCCGTAATATTAAATTACCGCAGCGCTGATGTATCAAAATATACTCAAGCAAATAGCCCACAATTGTAAAATTGAGTTACTATATGAAATTTTAGTTTGCACTATAATTATATAGCGATATCCGTTGCAACTTATTTGACTGCTCAGGTTAAGAGCTTTCCAAACGGGCAGGGGGTGATAATAATGCTAGCAAATTGCAACATATAATTGAGCGTCATACTCATAGCGGCAAAAATTGAATACTTATATAGCATCCGTTATGACCACAACCGTTGTGAATCTGATGCATTGGACATATTTTTTGTACCATCGCCTGTCTGTATAGTAATCAGTTCTCCACCGCCTGTAAAGTTTTTGTGGGTTTGTAAAACTCTTTGTTTAATAATTTGGGCTAGTTGCACTCTTTGGCCAGTTTCAATAGGTGTCGAGCTGAATTGGGGGGGAGGGGAGGCGGGATGGAATCGATCTCTCGACAACCCAAACCCTCCATATATCTCGACCAGTAACTGTACATTCCGCTTGTCTGCCACCAAATAGGCTTTCGCAGGTGCAAGCGCCGACGCTCTGGCGCAGAAACACCTAGAACTTTCCATCATACTTGACTTGGTTTTGCAATAACAGAACGAGAGATTTACTGTACGAGCGAGGTACATAACAGGCACGGATAAACCGAATACTCAGTATAAAGACAACGAAGTGTTGTTTGAACAGGATTCCCGCGAGGCGACGGTTGACAACTGAGTAACTCGCTCAACGCTCATGGAGGATATCACTTACAGTGTGGTGGTTCTTGTGGAAAACACATCTGTCGATGTGGACAGTATCAGGAACTAAGGCAAGTACTGCCCCTAATACAACCAGCCTGGATTCAAAATTTGATGCTGATTCGAGCAGAAGAACAAAAAAAATGATTAACGTTGTTTCGGTCCACCAGATACGTATCGATGGTGTGGTACGTGATGGTTCCGAACTGTCTTAAATAGTATTTTGGCAGGAGCTCTATCGAAATTCTTCAAAAATAGTAAATATTTGGTCAATGATGTACTGATGTGAACAACAGCCCTTTTTGGAACTCGCTCCCCTGTAGCTATATTTATCGCTTCATGGCTAGCAAAGATACAAAACTTTCAGTAAACCAACGAAATGGCATATAAGTACCGGCTTTAAGATCCACAAGGCCATCGAGCCTAAATCTTTGAAATAAAATGGACATTGTCTGCCACGTCTTGCACTAATTTGCAGTGTTAATAAGTGTAAGATTTCGGAAGTCTACGTGCATCATATGCGAACTGGTAGATAGGATCATCATTCGGCCTTAAATTGCCAGAGACTATGTTCGGAAAAGAACACTCGCACTGATTTACACACGACTATTATTATCATCGAAGACAAGCTCCAGGGGAGTGACCGTGTGCGTAACAGAGCACCGAACGCACGAACCGATTTACACATGATTTTTATACTTTTATCGATTACGTGCTCCAGGGGAGTACATTGTGCTGAACAGAACACTGAACACGCGTACTGATGTAAATACACCAAGATTGTCCTTATTCCGTTTTTACATAATACTGGCGCCAAAATTATCTGTCGGCTTCAGCTCGCTATAGTCCTTTCCGATAGAAATAGCTAAATATGTAAACATATCTACCACAAGGCACAAGTGCGAACTGCGAACTATACTATTTATTTTTATTTCTTTACTGGCTATACGGGCGAGTCACGATTTAAGATTTTCGCTCTTAAGTAATAGGTCGTGGGCCAATGGGGGATGGCCGAATTGATTTGTCCAATTTTTGGTTATTTTTGAAAATCTTTTTAAATTGGTATGGTGCAGTCGGATATAGATCACCCTACTTGGTCCTTTACTGTTTTATATTTTTCTATGTAAAAAAAAATGGAGTTTTCAAAACAAAATTTCTAGTGTGATTAGGATTGTGTAAAAGAAGCCATTGTCGTAATAATAATAAATTCGGCCATTCTGATGAGGCCGAATAACCGACTATGACAGCCGATGTGGTGGCCAATATTTAGATTTTCGACAGTCGGCGGTCAAAAAAATGAAACACGGCTTTGTAAATTTAATATGTACGTTGTCAAACCACAAAAGTGTTCACAAATACCACACTATGAAGAAGCGAAAGAAAACGTTTCAACGAGTATCAACAGAGCTATACGCAGCAGAGATTGTCGATGAGAAGGTACTCACTTGCTGCAGGTGTACAAGACTGCAAAGCCTGAACAGATCTAAGTCGTGGGTTTGACATTCATCACTAATCAACTCTATATCATCAGGTTCAAACTATTCATCTTGTACGACTGCAGTATACTTGCTCGTTTGTCTGTCCCGTACTTTATGTCTCTTCACCCGACCACCACTCAAGTGCATTGACCTGTTCGACATGCTTATCGCAACAGAAAATGGCAATTATAAGTGTACACTGTCACATTATACATATAGTATTGTACAATACAGCTACTTGTCATAAAAGTGTTTTCTAACTTTGTGAATGACTGCACATGTCAATAGGGACTATTGGATAATTGTCAGGTATTTTGGGGTATTGAATTGTACCATAATCGACCCTAAAAGTGCGTCATATCGATCCAAATAATGGCATATCCAAAACGGCCAATTTTTGAGATTTTTGGTTTTGGTGGAGCCCGAACCAAACATTTTTTTCGAAAGAGTTTCCGGGTGATTTTCAAGAGCAAGTCAGTGGAAGCCGTATTCGCTATCTATTTCCTCGATAAGGTCACTACTTTGAGTTCTACGCTCTGGTTTGAAGTAAGGTGATCTACATTCGACTGCACCATAGGAGACAAATATATACTGAATATGTAGAACGGGATTTTTTTTAAATTAAATGAAACCCAGAGCACAAATGTAATTTTTTTAAATATTTTTTTATCTATTTTGTTTTTGTAAATAATAAATAAATAAATATTCAATTTACCCATATTTAGCCTCTATTGTATTGCTTTGTTTAAAAAAAATCAGCTACAATTTACTTCGCCTGCTGAAATAGAACGGAAGGACTATGCAATTTATCGTATACTTTATATTATATGGGTTTACATGTTTCTATCTTTTAAAATGAAGCTATGAATTATGCCTTTTTATGCCGCTAATAAAAATGTTCTAAATATTTTGCAAAATAGTTTTCATAGAAAATATTTATTGATATTTTTTAAAATAAAGCAATAAAACAACAAATCATCTTAAATAAATGAACGAACAATGAGATGGACTGGGACTCTCGTGCCTAGGAGTTGCGGATAATTTGACGAGAGAAAAAACAAAAAGCAAAAATCTTTTGGACAAAAAAAATATGCCGTAGGCCGTATGCAAACGGCAGGAGTCATGCCGCATGCGGTCAGGTAAATTTTATCGCCCGTCAAAGATAGTCGAAATTTGAATGTGCAAATGCCATTCTCAACATACCAAACAAAAACCGTAAAAAGAAAGCAAATATTTATATGTAATTACTCACAGATCAGATATTTAATATCCACCACAGTTCCACAGTATATCCGCACATGATGCTAAGAGTGGAAATATTGGTTTATTTAAAAATACGAGTTGAAGTTCAGATTTTTCTTTACAAAAAAATGGGCATAAATAGATCTCACAGCTCACTGACTCACTCTGATATTTTAAAATCCATTCTCACACAGCAATGAAATATTAAATACATTCATTTTCATTGCCTGACGGAGACGGTGTAAATTTATGTAAATATATGAGGCTATATGCCGAGTGATTTTCTTTTTGAATTTATACTGTCTAAAAAACAAATTGGCGGTTAATGAAATCACAGAACAGGACAAAATCCCTTGGACCTGAAATTTACAAGCAGAACGGGACAAAACAAAAATCAACATTGTTGACTACAGTGCACAATCATAGCCTTCTCTTGCATAATTTAGACGAAGGCTGTGAAGCAATCATTTTTTATAATATTCAGAAGTATGGATTCGAGAATTCACGTTCACAGGGTTAACAGAACATTGGCTCTCTCTAGTCTGAGGCGTCGTATTCTATTTCAGGTGATAGGTGAAGATTATGTACCGAAAACTGATACTTGACTGTTGTATCGGTGAAGTTTCTTTTTGCGAAGTGTAGACGCTTAATAGTTCGGTGCGTACACGCTTTTGATAGCTCGGTGCTTGGGCCAAAGTCGCCTTACGTGGGCCCATAATTATTGACCCTACCTTGGCGAATGGACCGGATATGGCTTTGGACACAAGCTCGGGCGTTGATAGTTTTATAGTGACTGGTGTCGTATAGACAAAGTCGATACTGTGAATATTGCAGCGTTAATTATTTATCTACGTTTAATTCTTGTTTCTGTACAAAAGTATCATAAATAACACACTATTGCAACTTTTAGTTTGATCCATTTCTCCCACACAGTGTCACACTCAAGTATTTATCACTGAAGATTCACGGTTCGCATTGACTCATTGTGTCATAAATCATTTATTCTTTGTCTAACTATTTATTAGACTCACACTGTGACTGAAGCCTGCACTCTGCAGTCTGTAGTCCTCTGCAGTCTGCAGTCCTCTGCAGTGACAGTCTGCACCAGGCCCGGCCAGAGCTTTCTGCACAGTAACATTCGGACAGATATGTTTGTATGTATGTCGTATGATGTAAGAAATGTTTATAAAAGATTGCATGCTGATAAATTAAATAAAGAGGTGATTAGGTGATTGTTGATCTGACGACTGACGACTGACTAGTAGTGAGTAGTGAGTAGTGACTACTGACGAATTACGAAAGTAACGAGCTGACGACTGACAGTCTGAACTGACACAGTAAACACCGAAGGCGAGACCTTTCTTTTGAAAACTTATAACGTACTTATTTTTTCTTCTTTATATATATTTTTTCTGGATAGGGCAGAGTACATAATACTGTTCCTGTTTATATTCTAGGACATTTTGGCCATAATGGAAACAAATTCCGCGCAATATTTGTGAGTACTCCTGATCCTTCTCAAAATTTAAACCGACCTTCAAAGTACGTTTTTATAATAAATAAGGAAATTTGGTACATTAATGGTTTACCTGCAAAGTGCAAACCTATGGCGTACGGAACATGCATTTTTTATATAAAACGCTCAAAAATCAAAACGTTATGCGTTTTATTTTAACGTTTATCGCATATAGGCAAAGCGTATTGAGCTTTAATTCTATTTTAGTCCGAAAATATGGATACATACAGAATTTTTATTTATTTCAATAAGACACCACTTCACCAGACCTACCAAGCTATTTACCTGACCAACAGACGACAGTCTGACGACTAACAGTGAGTCGTCACTCGTCACAGTCGTCAGTGGTGGCTTGTGAAGTTGTGAGTCGTGAGTTCGTGACTCGTGACTCAGGTCACTCAGGGCGTCTGTCGTCTAAGGCTAAGGCGCTAAGCTCAATGCGATTTGGGTTGTTCTATTTTCAGTATGTATGGGGGATTGGGGGTACGGAATATATTCATTCTTTAAAAACGTTATCAGTATTAAAAAATGTGATCAGAATGGCCTACCTACGTTATTTTGTAGGACTAGTTCGTATGATAACACTTGAATGTGTATACCCACAAGAATGTACACCCGTTTTTTTTTAAAAACAGGTTAACGGAAAACGGTTTGAGGTTAGGTCTAACTTCTATGTACAGCCCTAAAAGCCATTGTTTTTTTTGTAAAACTATACATAGCAACCAAAAAAAAAAGCTCTCTTTTAAAAAAAAAATCCCCGGGGTATTTTTACTGGTATTATACTATTTATTTACATACCTCTAACCTCACCACTTTCTTTTGTATTTTACAAACAAAAGCCAAGAGAAGAATGGATGATTCAAGAACTGTATAGCTGGAAATTGGAATTCAAATGAGTATATAATAAAATATAAATTCACCGTGAAATCATCCCATATCAATGTGTGATTTGTCTTGCGCGATAAGACCCAGTAATCATTTAGCTGTGGTAAAAGAGTGCCTATTATCTTGTTTTGAAGTTGAAAAATGCTCCACCAGATCTCATTTTGACTATTGTACTAGAGAATATATATATATATATATATATATATATATATATATATATATATATATATGTTTTTGTTTTACTTTTTTTGTTTTATTTCTTTATAAATATCAAAAATACAAAACAAAAAAAATTTAGCATAGAGTAGGACTATTTCCCTCGGGATGTACCTTGGCTTTCTCTACTACTACATAGTAGACTCGTATTATTTTTTAAAAACAAAAAAAAACAAAAATGCAAAGAGAGAGAGAGAGAGAGTACGTAGTATGTAGATTGTAGAGTCTAAAACTATTGATTTGGTAAAGAGCTCCCCGTTCGCGCTTCTACTTTTGAGAGTCTTGAGTAACTCTACATACTAAATACTAGAGTAGAGAGTGAGAGCGCGAACAACGTCCTACTCTCAGTCTCAAGTCTCAAGTCTCGAAGTTTCTTTCGCCAAACCGATTTTATAACCTTAAAACCCCTAAAGATTACGAGAGAGAGAGAGAGAGAGAAAGAGAGAGTAAAAAGTATAAATATATACTAATAAGAAGTGAGAACTATTTTATACCCTGACATCCTCTCTAGCTGCGTTGCAGAAAGCACTGAAGCAGATATACTATATATATTTATATATATATATATATATAGTCCAGTATGATGAACCCAAAATGTAATATAAACAGAAGTGTGCGATATAATAAAACATCATATACAAGCGAGTATACAGATAAAGCTAGGCATCATGGAAATGAGAGATACAGTTCCTTCAGTCTCTAAGAAAGAATGTAAGAACTCAAAATATGCGAAACCAAATAGAAAACTTAGCTGTCCTGCCATCACTAATACCCCCCAAAACACCAACTATTCCTGTCGACGCACTCAACAGGGTAAAAGAAAATCACGTTCTGTGGCACTTCTGCACGCCACAAAAACCAAGGTTTCGAAATTTTTCATAGCGAGTATTGGTGGTCCCGGGGATATTTTCAATTACGAGCCAACTCTGACACGCTCAGAACCGAGTCCTGATTCGCCTTCAAATGAAGTTTATGATAAGCAACCCAACAATATCCCTGATGTTTCCTTTCATCGCGAATATGCACATTCATCCACACCGAATCTCCATAGGGATAAAAGGTTAAAGCCGGCTGCAAGTCGGGTTCACACAATGATACCACGAGGTAATCTACGGTCAACTTTGTCTGCTCCAATAAGAGAAACAGTGTCGATTCCGAATAGCAGCCCAAGCGCAGAATGTGCATCAAAATCTTTCTCGCGTATCGGCAGTGGACCGCCCGCAGTCAGTGAACGATTCGATCACAATGACAAGCATCCACAAGCGTGGTCGCCAAAGCTGAGGTCTGCACTTTTTCGCCAATTGTCTATTCCAAGCACCCCGCCAACAATTGACAAAGTAACGGAAGTGGCGGATGCACTTGAAATGGAATATGAGAATGTTACACCTAGACCGCGAAGCTGGTCTCTCCCTAACAAAATGATACAGAAAACGAAAATTGATCGAAATTTCTCGGACGGAAGCGTGATGCGTGTTCCGCAAGATTGGTGTGTGGAAGGCTTTGAAAGAACAACATCGCGATCGATGTCAATTGAGCCAAAACTAGAATCGTGCAGGGAATCGCACGAAACAGATATCATAGAAGAATCACCTGATACTGAAGAAATTGAGAAGGAAATGGCCTCGCTAAAAATTGACACATTTGCAAGCTTTCATCATTTAAGACCGTAATTATGCCGTGATATTTAATTGTACCATCTAGGTTCGTAAGCTAGCTATCGCAAGATTAAGTAGCTAATTTGAGTCGGACATGACTAGCACTGAATTTGTAATCCTCATACCTTATATTTCACAATTAAGACAACTACTGCAGTACAATACGCTACATACACAGTGTGTTCTAAATAGAAACCTGATTGAAAAAAAAACAATTACGCTGAATCATATCGTAACACACTGGTGTATGCAACGTTCAATTGCGAAAAACATGGTTCTCAGCGTAAGAAGTAGTTGGTGTCCATTGGTAAAATCTCAAAGAAACAAGTTCTTCTAATATGTGTTTGGAATCCATACGTTCTTCTGACAAGTTTCAGTAGAGTGAGCTATACAGCTCGTGCTTGAAGAATCTGTCTTCCTGGAATTGAACAAGCAATTAATATAGTAAAAATAAAAAACACGAAAAACGAATCGGCGCTGGGGCATAGCCCCCTGAAAATGGTCGAGCCAATATACTTTGAGCACAATATTTGTAACAGAAAAAATTACATCACTGCCGAATCCGGTTATTTACTGTGTAAGCTTCAACCTCTTTTTTCTTGGTATGTTTAGTGATTTTTAACAACTGCAGCGACATACTTTTATACTAATAATCTATATATAGCCCTCAATTAAAAGCAGAAGCCACGAAATTTAGCTATTTATGGTATTTATTCGTTAAAAAAATCACTTTCGCCAATATTGGGGTACTGCAAAACTCTCCACTGTTTAGGAGTGTCCCTTCAGAGAGCGGGAGAGACTGAAAGGAGGAGCGACAGAGAACTCGCTTTCAAAGATATAATGAAGCACGCGTAGTTGAGGCTAACATCTATGCGTGCTACCCAATATATAAGAATTAACATAACAGTCATAGTCAGATAAAGGCTTGTAGCACTAACTGCTATCACAGATTGCATACACATAATTATTATAAGCGGGAGCTAAAAATCGTCTTCAACATGCCCGAAAAAAAAAATGAATGCAGTGTTCACGAGTGGAGGCGATGCCCCGGGAATGAACGCTGTCGTGCGCGCTGTTGTTCGGACCACTATTGCACACGGACACGATGCATATGCCATATATGAGGTATGCTATAGAAAACGTATTCTAATCGTGAAAACATCGTTTACATTTTCCGCAAATCTGCACTGTGAAAGCATAAAAGTACTTCAATATACACACCCATATATATGTATAGAACCATGAATATATATATATATATATATATATATATATATATATATATATATATATATATATATATATATATATATATATATCCTAATAATATACATACATATATATATATATATATACATACATATGCACATGCCATGCACGTACATACATACATGCACATGCACATGCATGCATACATACATGCACATACATACATACATACGTGCGTGCATACGTACGTACGTACATGCGTACGTACGTACGTACGTACATACGTACGTACGTACGTACGTACGTACGTGACGCGTGCATACGTACGTATGTGCGTACGTACGCACGTACAATGCATATATACGTACGTGCGCGTACATATGTAATAATGTGCATACATGCGTACGTACATGCACGTACGTACGTACATTACGTACGTTCGTAATGTAATGTGTGTGTATATATAATGTATATATGCATATATATTATATAATATATATATATATACATACATACGTGCATGCGTACGTACGTACGTACGTACGTGCGTGTGCGTACGTAATGCGTACGTATTATGCATGTATGTAATATAATAATATATAATAATAATAATATGTATATATATATAATAATAATAATAATAATAATATAATAATAATATAATATAACCTGCACAATGGGGACACACGCACGCATACAATACACAGTTTCACACAACAAAACACGTAATCATATATATATGCTATTAATAATGCGTTGCGTACGTACACACGTACGTAATGCGTGCGTACGTACGTTGCGCACGCACACGCATGTGTAATAATAATAATAATGTATATAATATATATATAATAATATGTAATATATAATAATAATAATATTATATATATAATAATATAATATGTGTATACATGTTATATATATATGTATTATATATATATGCATAATATGGGTTATAAATACAAAGACATAAATCATATAATACATATATACAAATATAATAATATATATGTATGTATATAATATATAATACATATCACAATACATGTAATATGCGTATGTAATATATATATTAATATGTATATAATATATGTATATATATAATATATATATATACCCCTACACTCTGTTTTCTTCTCTATTCTTCTGCACACACATGTATATATATATTATTTTGCGTATATATATATATATATGTTTTATTTATATGCATATATATATACTTGCATATTTTATATGTTTATGTATATATATATATATTTTATATCTATATTTTGCATATACATTTATATATATAGATATGGATATATCTATTTCTATATATATATATATATATATATATATATATATGCATATATATATATACGGATATATGGGATATATATTATATATATATATTTTTATATATTTTTTTTCTTTTGCAATATGGTTTTTGTTACTGATGTCTACTATATTATCGTATCTATCTAAATTGTTAGTGTCAACAATATTTGTTCGTAGGATTGTCTGTATCAGTGCAGCTCCTGCCGCATTACTGGCGAACGCAATTCTTCAACTATCTAAACCTCAACTCATTTTCACACCTCATCCCCATCATGTCATACCCTCTTGCCCTGGCTATATGCACTCACCTGAAACTTATCACACATTCATCACCGAACACTGACAGGGATACGAGGGTATGTATCAGGGAGGCGACAACATCAAGAAAATGGAATGGGCTGACGTCAACATGATTATACACAGAGGCGGTACCATCATTGGCTCTGCGCGTTGTATGAAATTCCGTGAACGCAAGGGGCGTTTACAGGCGGCGGAAAATCTGCTCAAATGCAAAATTACAAACTTGGTGTGTTCTCCGGTCGTTTGCCTATTTTTGAGTACGTATTCTACTACTATCACTACAACGATGCTCGTATTTTCCTAGTCCTTGTTCTGGAAGGGGTTTCGGGATGCGTGTTGTGCTTCTATTTCCACGATTGCGCGGATGAGTTTTTAATACCCTCGCGAGTAGGACCCCTGACACAAGTTTCCTGCTATAGTGGTACACGCACGAAGTGGGCAAACACACCCACAGACTACGAGTGTAGGGGTATAGCTAGCCACACTAGTATTGAAGCCCTAGCACTCTGGAATATTTGCCAGTGTGTTTTCAGGAGCAGCCAAGCAAAGGACAGTCAATGTACGAGGCGCAAACCTATCCACAGCGGGCCACAGCACAGAATGAGCTAGACGTGCTGTTTGAACATCGTCGTTAATCTGAGATGTATAGTAATTGCACCAAATACACTAGATATCCATCGTGTACACTGTCTTGTTTGAGCATCGTCGTTTGTCTCAGAGATGTAAATTATAAATAGCACAGAATGCAGTAGATATCCATCGTGTACACTGTCTTGTTTGAAATCGCCGCGGGATCGCAGAGAGGTATTATAGGCAGCACAGAGTCCAGTAGAAATCTATCGTGCACCTTGTATTGTTCGAACATGGTTGTTCATTTGAGGCATAGATAAGCATGAAAGAACAGGCGGGACAGCCGCGTGCAAGTTGGCGCTTTCGCTGAGGTTCACATATTTAGTTGGACGGTATCTCAGGGCAATCACTCGTGACGTCGGTTTTTGAATGATTGATTCTAGCAGGCTGCGATACTCATCAGTTGACATCATATATCGCTAATACTCATACCTGTAAATGTGATGTTACTTATCACAGATCGCCTGTGGAGGTGACGGTAGTTTGACCGGTGCTAATCTGTTCCGTTTGGAATGGCCCTCGCTGTTGGAAGAGCTGGTAGCTGAGGGTATGTTTTATGCAGATATGGAATGGTAAGAACATTTGTTTGAACCAGTTTTTACTTACGACGTGTTTGTTAGTTTCTGATCACGGCATGATTGTTTATTCTTTGTGTATACTAGAGTGGACATGCGTAAATCTACCTTCTGATCACGGCATGATTGTTTATTCTTTGTGTATACTAGAGTGGACATGCGTAAATCTACCGATGCAATACATAAATCATCTATGATATTGGGTGCTGTATGAATCTCTTCTCTAGTGCTCAACCCTATTGCAAGGTTTGCAATTGCAGCAGTTGATGATTCTTGTCAGTCGATCTCTAGTAATTCCCCACTACACTTCTCGGAGTCTGATGCCCAAGTCCCTCGCACCAACACACCTACCATCCCATAACATACCTACCATCTTATAACATATCTACCATCTTATAGCGTGAATATCAACCCATATCATACCTACCATCCCATAACATGCCTACGAACCAATAACATACCTACCATCTTATAATATACCTGCCATCTTAATACATACCTAGCACCCATACCATACGTATCTTCCCATAACATACCATGATATACCTACCATCCCAGAACATACCTACCATCCTATAACATACCTACTATCTCATAACATACTATAACAGGTCGTGTAACACAGGCGCTAGCAGACGAGTGCTCGTATCTAAACCTGGTGGGTCTGGTAGGATCCATTGACAACGATATGGTCTACGAGGGTGACCTGACAATCGGTACAGACACCGCACTTAACAGAATTGTGGAGTCTATCGATGCCGTTACAACCACTGCCGCGTCCCACTTGCGTACATTCGTCATGGAGGTGTGTTGACGTGACAAAGTTGTGCTGAGTTGGCACGCCGAGGCATATGACCGTAAGCGTACTTGATCCCGTTCATCTGCGCGCTAATGTGGGTATTGACGAATACGGTATTGTAGGGGGTCGGGATCGATGTGCTTGAATCACATACGCGAATGTGTGCACCCGCTGTATATCTTTATCTATATGCACTAGTGTTTCTATGTAAATAATTGGCACATTGGATCTCATCGATGTCAGTACTACCACTGCCGTGATCGTTTTGTAGCGTCGTCCCTCGAGGGGTGTCTCTACAACAGTTTGCATCCTTGCACAAACTGAGAATGAAGTCTCAGAATAGTGTTATATATTCAGGTCATACACATTCGATGGCATATAAGCAGGTTGTATATATTTGTTGACATGGTATATGTATCATGACTAATTATTCCCTCATTTGTTCTATGCTCTCTATGTTTCATAGTTAATTTTTCCCCTATACTGTCCTTTTGGTACTAGGTTATGGGACGCTACTGTGGCTACCTGGCATGGGCGGCCGGTATCGCCACCGCCGCTGATTTTGTGTTGATTCCCGAATCGCCTCCAGATGTGGACAACTGGGAGGAAGTCATGTGCTCCAAATTAGCGAAGGTGGGTGCGCAAAATCAGGAATATTGTTGGTCGTAATATCGGGGGGGGGGTATTTTAATTTAAAATCAGGAATAAAATTTTATATGTGAAAGTTCGTATTGAATACACGGATAGCCACGTTATTTTATCCAATACGAACTACCAGTAGAGCATCTAGAAGGCTATCAGACGCTTTATTTCTTTTCTGTTCTGCTACCAACTGTAATCTTAAATTTGTGAACAAGTTGCCTGACGCGGTGGGATAACCCCCCGGATGGTTGGACGATGGGTTGCGTTGTGCAGTAGTTACTACTATTTCCACTCACACTGGTTTATTCTCGGACTTGACCCAACAGCGTCGTAGTAGGGGCCAGCGCCTGTGTTTGGTAATTGTCGCAGAGGGGGCCATTGACAGACACGGAAAGGTAATCTCAGCCGAGCATGTCAAGAACGTCATTGTCGAGCGCTTGCAGCATGACACTCGTATTACCATTTTAGGACATGTGCAAAGAGGCGGGCAAACCTCGGCGTACGATCGCCTGATGGCCACCATCACCTCCGCTGCAGCCGTTGAGAAGGTAAATGACTCATACATATGCGTCGTGACTGTCAGTGTATGTTTAGGGTTTAGGGTTTAGAGCTCTCAGGCTGGGCTTATGCATGCAGTGCACTGACGCAAAGGCACACTTACACACCCCTAAAACCCTACAAGCACCTAACCAGAGATGCGCAAGCTGCGCATACACATGTTGACAGGCACGTTGATCAAGCTTATGCACATGCGTGTTTTCCATCGTCCTGCTTACTTTCACCGGTAGTCATACCTACCATCACTTCCAAGTGGACTAACATCGTCCTGCTTACTTTCACCGGTAGTCATACCTACCGTCACTTCCAAGTGGACTAACATCGTCCTGCTTTACTTTCACCGGTAGTCATACCTACCGTCACTTCCAAGTGGACTAACATTGTCCTGCTTACTTTCACCGGTAGTCATACCTACCGTCACTTCCACGTGGACTAACATCGTCCTGCTTACTTTCTCCGATATATTCAGGTGCTTTTGGCTAAGCAAGGAGACCCGGCAACCATTGTGGGAATGAAGGGTTCCAAATGCATCTTTGCCCCATTGGTCGAGACTGTTCAAGCGGTAAGTCAGGCCTGTCATAAGGGCACATCACTATGCCTTATATTTGCTGTAAGCTATATTGCTGTAAGCTATATTGCTGTAAGCTATATTGCTGTAAGCTATATTGCTTCTTGGAATCGGATCTGTTACCTGTTTTGGACTACTTGTTGTACATTGTTGTACATGAACGTTTATATGGCGAGACGGTCTCTTGGGAGGCAGGTGTTGTGCTGCAGAATGGGAAGCAGTTGGATGTTAGAGCCAATCTCAGGTGTCAAATGTATAGTCTGTGGATGGATGGCGCGGTCCCGATTTAGTTGTTCCAAAGCAAATTCGTAGTAACGACTTACTGTTTCAACGGGGTGTGGCGCGGTCACTATACATCTGGTTTCCAGATAAATAAAAACTTGTCTACTTAAATAAGGACCGACCCTGTTTCACACCTATTTGTCCTGAGACACAGGATCAGTGCCCTGAGTTTCGAAATCGGGACTTATTTCAAGTTTCTGGGCCTACATCTAAGACTAAGAATATTCTCAACGGTCTCCAATATTGTTCCAGACACAAAAAGTGGCCGAGTTGACCATCAACCTCGACTTCGCGGGGGCAATCAAACAGCGTGGCAAGAATTTCGACCGTGACTACGCATTCCATCTGCAGATCAATGGAACGGATGTGCGTCTGGCCGATGGCGTCAAGGCAGGGGTATGTGTATATTATAATTATATACACACACATATAAATATATATATACTATATCGACATACACACACATATATATATATATATATATATTTATATATAATGTTTGTATGGGTATATGTGTGGATATGTAATTATGTATGTATGTATGTATGTATGTATGTATGTATGTATGCATATATGAGTACGTATATATATATATACATGTGTGTGTATATATTTGTGTTTGTATGTATGTATATTTTCATGTATTCATTTGTATATGTATATCTATATGTATATATTTTATGTATATGTATTTTTATGTACATGTGTAGGTTTATATTTATATATATATATATATATATATATCTACATCTATATCTATATCTATATATCTATACATATTGATAGCACATGGAGATCAAATGTATCTATGATGCCAATTATTTCTTCATGGTCGAAGACCATTTGTTATTCGGTCGAATAGTTCGCGCATATATTGGCGATGTTTTCTTGTTTCTATCCCAAAGTATATACATTCACCAAATGTCTTCAGCAAACCAAATTTCACCTATTATTGTTGATCCATTTCTATGCTCCAAATAATACCTGTGATCTATTTTTAACCCCTAAACGAGCTTAGCAAAGTATAAATGGGTCAAGATCCTCTAACTCGGTACAAGTATTTGCTTGATGCACTTCTGAGAGCTTTATGCTGATACTGCCTGATTTTGATCTCTTGTTGGTTCATTATCGTGAATACAGGAACACGGTGTTGGACTAGTGCACGTCGGAGCCCCAGCTGCCGGTCTCAATTCGTAAGTACTATTAGTATTAGTAATAGATGTTGTGTGTGCTAATGCAACGAATGGATGATAGGCGACTTCCGTACCAACGATTGTTCTAACCGATCGAGTCGTAGGGGGATTCAGACCCTCTGTGAAACTGAAAGTTATCTTCACGTGTGTGTGATATGCGTTTGCCCGGTGCTGTGATGCGACGACTGTATAGTGGAGAGTATCGGAACTTCATCACTTACCACAAAGGCAACAACCGTACATACATTTACTGGCACATCCCTTCAGTTTAGAGATCGTTTTATTCCCAAAAAGCAATACGTTATTTGAGCATATACCGGACCATAAGCGAATGTTCCTGTTGAGCCGTATCAGTATCGAATGCCCTTGTTGATGTTGACTCATCCTTGTTCTCGCAACCCTCCGATACCCAGTGCCACAAGAGCCACAACACGCTACATGCTGAATCATGGCTGGAAGGTGTTCGGAGTGTCGGATGGCTTTCAGGGGCTAGCTGAAGGGCGGTTAAAGGAACTGGGATGGATCGAAGTGGGAGGGTAAGCTATTCATCTATGTATGTTTATCACGTGTCATGTATGCAGATGAGACTGAATAGTATAGAGCTGTATGGCAAATTGTCCGAGGTACGGGATTAGCGTGTGGAACAAAGTTGTACGTATCGAGTCCAAACCTCAAGCTCTTTAATCACGCCATATCACATATCATCCAACTGTGGACTTAGTATATTAGGTAGGCGCTCTGATAGCCTAAATATATTCAACCGCATACGATTCACCCATTTTTATCTGCATGTGAATCACTTCCACATGAATGTATATATATATATATTATTGTATCATTTTATATTATTATATATTGTTATATATTATATATGTATATATATATACAATTATTCAATCTGCATGCTGACCATATTGCCACTACAGATGGCATATGAGCGGAGGCTCGCGTCTGGGTGTAAACCGTAAGTTGCCCAATGAGGTGGGCATTGAACAGTGCGTGGCAACCATCAAGGCCAACAACCTGAATGCGCTTTTCATCCACGGAGGTTTCGAGGCCTTCAACGCCGCAGTGCAACTCAAAGAAGCGAGGTATGTGTGTGGAGATGTGTGTGTGTGTTGCGCGTCTCTCTCTCTCTCGGACTCTCCTTTATCCAAGCAACCGGATATATCCATACATACATATATATATATATATATATATATATATATATATATATATGCACACACACATATATATATATATATATATATATATATATATATATATATATATATATATATATATATATATATATATGCATCTTGTTATCTCCCTTTGTACCATCAGTAAGTAGCCTATTATTGATTTGTAGCCCCCTGCATGGTCGTGTGTGTTCTCTCACGCCCTGTTGTAATTGTTGATCACATGATTTTTGTACATACATTACAATACCAATATCCTTACCGCAGCGAGACGCATCCGAGCTACACATCCTTACTATTTAATATCCGTGTAAAATCGTCAAGTAGCTTGAATCAATTCTCATCACACCGACGATGATGTTCGTCCTCAATGAGGGTTCACCCTCCATCGCCGCTGCATAGGGCCAATTGACCTGAGTTAGACTTCTGTATCCCTGCCCATCCCCCTCATCAGTCATATTATTTAGACCAGCAGCACTCCATAGTTTTAGTCGCCGCTATAGAGGGAGATGTACCCCGGGTTGTATGCCCACGTTCTGGTGATGCACGACACCACCAGCATCAACCAATCACTTACTGTCATATCGTTGACCCTACTAACATCTGTGCATACCTTGATCACCGCCGCTCAGGGAGAAGCACCCGGAGTTAAATATCCCCATTCTGGTGATCCCCTGCACCATCAGTAACAACGTACCAGGAACGGACTGGTCGCTGGGCTCAGATACAGCCCTCAATGCCGTGTGCGATGCTATTGACAGGACTAAGGTCTCCGCCTCATCCTCCAAGCACAGGGTGTTTCTGGTGGAAACACAGGGTATGTATGGGAGTTGACAAGCCGCACGAGTATATGGAAGCGGTCTAGTACTGTACTCAGAACAGAACGTGTGCAACGCGTACGTTCATGACAGTAATCACACGCACATATATCGTTGGCACATACCTAGAGATAACACAAGGCGGTTTTCTGATAGGGGAAACAGTTTTTATACGGCAAGAGTCTAGTAAGCAGGGACGGACCCCGTTTCCTGGTACATGCCTGCCTCAGTCATTTACCCACTCAAAGCACCAGACCTCTACATTGATCTATATTTTACTTAAACTGTCCCACTCTTCTCCGCTTATTCATCAACCTGTCCCGTCCGGGCTGGTGCAGGTGCAAACTGTGGTTTCCTGGCGGGTATGTCTGCCCTGGCCTCGGGTGCGCACAAAGCGTGGGTGTCGGAGGAGAGCTGTTGTGTAGCGGATCTTAAGACAGACATCGAAATGATTAGGAACAGAGTCAACCGAGGGGGACAGTATTCGGTCATTGTCAAAAACGATAAGTACGTGGTCGGTGGTGTTTATCTATACGCATGCGCGATTGGCCGAGTTGTGATGTTGCGGGTGAACGGACATTTCGTAGAGAGGAATGCTATGTATATACATGCATTGTATCACATAATCGCAGCTCAGGATATGGCATGCCTACGTAGCAAACCCTATAGTGCCAATCGGATCGTACCGCTAATTACTGGCGTAGACTCTTATTTACATACATGTATGAATATTCATATGTACAAAGCTCGGTACTATTAATCTACATATATATATATATATATTCCCAGAGATGTACCTTATACCTCCACCCCGCC